>JAOTJB010000009.1:9865945-9879708 GCA_027123815.1 Erythroxylum minutifolium
AGCTATTTCTACTCCAAAAGTGCTTTTGAAGTTTACAGCCAAACACTCATTTTTTCCTTAAAACAGCTTTTGCGGTAAAAAAAAGTGCTTTTCTACCTGCTAAAAGCTGAACCAAACGCACTCTTAATGAAATGCCTGTATGATTGGAAGAAGTCCTTATTTGTCTCAAATCATGCATGCTTGCAGAATTTCATGGTGATATGGAGAGGGATATATAAGAGACTTAGCCAATGGAAGAAAGATAATGTAGTCTTACAAATTAATGCTAAGAGTTTGGTTGCCTTTATCTGACCTTTACCTCTACATGAAGGCCTTTTTGTGTAAGCGTAACCTTATAGAATGCATAATGTCTTATAAGAAGTCTTAGACATATATAGTTCTTTTTTTTATCATTGTTCATTTCCTTGTTATTTCCCTTATCTTGTTTGCTTATTAACTTTTCCCATTTATTTCTTTACAAATATGATTATAAATAAGATGATTATAAAAACATTCATTTGATTTTTAAATCAAATCGTGATAAGCCACTATAATACTACGTCTTCTAATGGATATGGAAGATAGTTACAGAAAATCAATGATAATAAAATTTAATTTTCTCTAGAGAGATTTTATGGCTTTGTGCATGATCTCATTTTTAACTGCCATTCTAAACAATAACATTATTTTCTTTAAACAACAAAATATAAATAAATACCTTAACTTTAGATTGAAATGTAACCTTGACCAGACCACTTAGTATTCTTTAGTCCTGTTGAGATGAACGTTAATTAGTTCATTTTAAATTCCATTTTTCTTATATTGGTGAAATTGTGTGCATATTGAGTAAATTATAGGGTGAAATCAATAACTTGTAAAGTACGTATCTTAGTTAAATTATTTAAAAGGTCTATGACTCAAAGTGAAAGACTTAATTTAAGTAGCTTATAAACTCTAATGTATCTTCAATAAAGTTAAGGTGAATTATCATCTCATTAATCTTTAATTTCTTATATTAGAGGACTCGTAGGAAAAATATTTTCACCACTTGAACTAGCCCTTAAAGATAATTCAATTCTTACTTTTGAGAGCTACCTTTACTTTTATTATGATTTCTAAGATTAAATGCGTATAACATTGTATTGTTAACTTCAATTCCTTCTAGCACTTGGCACCATATCAAATTGAAAAAGAAAGAAGAATAGAATTATGGTACTACAAAAGCTTCAAATTTTATAATTTAAAAAAGGGTAATGAATATTTGTCATTTCTTTTTCAAATTCTGCAAATTTGTAGATCATTTTAGACTTAAGTAACTATTTAGGAGGGTAAAATATAATATCTAACACAATCCCTACTTTACAATTCAACTCATGAACTTAATTTTTTTATTAAGAATTTTAATTCATTTCCTTTAAGTTTTTCATATCTTTTATTAAAGTAAATAGTTAAAGACTTCACTAATTTTAAATCAACATTTGATCACCATAGTTAATAAGATTTTAGCTTGCTTGTTAGTGACAATCGTCCTACCAATATGTCTTTATTGGGCTAGGCTAATTTGATATGTCTTATTATGAATAATAGATCCTATTCTTCACATAATACCCCCTCAAAATTTTTTCTTTATTTGACTATATTTCTAATAGTTTGTTTGTAATTTTGTGTCATGATATTGTCTTACCATTTATTAGTAAGTCTTGAGCTAACTGCCTAAATTTTTCTTTTTGCTTTGTTAAATTTTCCTCTTTCACCTTATATATATTGTTAGGTTGATTGATCATAAGTTATAAGTATGAATTTATAGTTACCAATTTAATTTCTAGATTACAATTTAGTTTGACCCTACCAATAGTGCCCTTATACTTAGCTTTATTATGTAAGGTCTTGAAGTTCAACATATTTGTATATTTCATTGCCAAATCTTACGATCTTTTTATATATGTAAGTATATAAATTCCTTTTTCTTTAAAAGTGACATGGATGATAGGCCAACCCATTATGTGACTCGAGTTTAGCCTAAAGCTTAATCAGGCCAATCTATTATGTGACTCGAGTTTAGCCTCAAGCTTAATCAAACTTAGCTTATGTCGCCTTAGTCTAAATCTGATTAAGTTTTAAGTGATTCCAAGCTCGTCAATTTTCTTAAGAACCACCTAACTCCTCATCAGGTCAACTTGACTTGAACTAACCCATCATCCATCAAAGCTTTAATCATGCTTCATCCCTCTGTCGCCCTTACTACCTTCTAAAGAACTCAGTTTAAATAATACTAAAAGAAATCATATCAACCCAAAAGGCCAAAACAATACACCAAAAGAATTAAAAATATGGAAAATCCATTATCCATCAATGAAAATTCATATAAAACAAGGTTATCAAAATAAAACAAATAGGGAAATTCTAAAAATAAGGAAATGAGAGGTGGTGGGTCAGAAGAAGAGGGGAGATAGTAACTTTGAGAAGTGAAACATAGAGAAGAGATGAAAATAGGGAGATGAGAGGTGGTGGCTAAGACAATAAAGTTTAAGAAGAGAGATAAGATTCAGTGGACCATGGTTGAGGAAGACAATATACAATAGGGAAGGAAGATGAGAATGAGATGAGAGAGTAGCTAAGTTTTTATGTATATATATAACTCAAGCTTTATAGCTCAATTCATCCTAAAACTTGACACTATAGGCTTAAACTCAACTTGAAACTCAAAAATTAAAAGAAAACCTACCCAAAGCTTAGTCAACTCAAACTAATCTCATTGATTTTAGATTAGGTTGAGTGGTCAAGTTGGGCTGAGCCCGAGCCTAATTTCCATTCTTGAAAAGTTTCATCACATGAAATATCCAAGCTAGAAGTTTATTCATTTAATGAGATTATGTACTATAATGTTCTATAAGAGTTGCCATTTCAAGCATAAAATCCAAAGTAACTTATGATTTTTGTGAGTTTCTTAAAAGGTACTTAATATTAAACATTCCTAGCTTTATTGAACACTTCATCGATTTCCTTGAAACATTTGGAAGTAGCTATGTTAAAGGCAAGCATATGCATATGGTAATGGAATGAGCTTTGAAGAAAGATCTAAATTTCCTGGCACTAATAAGTAGTGCACATGTTACCTTCTCCAACTTTAATAATTGAGCCCGAAAACCTACAAAATTTTACTTATGTAATATGTGAGCCAATAGATACTATTTTCCTTCATGATTAAGATAAATTTGAGGGTGTATTTTGAGATAACAATGTAATAATATGAGGGTTGTATGTTTTTAGGGTAATATTTAAGTTATTTAAATATTGAACTTACCAAATAATAAAGAATCTACAAACAAGTTAAACCTTATTAAAAAATATAAATCAAATAATTGAGACCAACTATTTTGGTATATACAACCAATGAATAAATTTATAAAAAGGATTTGGATTGTGACAAATTTTTTTTAAATAAATTTCAAGTCAAGTAAAAAGCACTCTTATAATTGAGATAAAATCAAATAAAAACTCAAAAACTCTATTGTTGATAAGAAATTTCAGCTTATATACAATGAACATACAAAACAAGATAACAATCTTAACTACAAGTATAACATGGATTCCTACTTTAGTTTGAAAATTAAAAACTAATACTACATCGTTTGAAAATCTAAACTATTAATTTGATTAAAACTCTAAGTACTAGTTATACCCTCATCATTCTCTCTCTCTTTAAAAGGATTCGACTCAAATCATTACTGAGAAGTTATAGCTTATAATTATTTTATTAATCCTTTAACTGAATTAAAGGGAACCATCTCCTCTAGTAAAATTTTTAAATCTCCTTTGAATTAATAAGCTTCTTTTTTTATGCATATGATACCAAATTATCTCAAACATGAAAAAACCATCTCATTTGTTGGCCTTTGTAATATATTTATCATTTTTCTACGGTGAAGAAATTTGCAATCTAAAAAAATATTTAAATTCATTAGCCTTATAAGCACTCTTATCATTACACCCTTTGCATATAAGCTTACTTGTTCCTATTTTTTCCTAAGCACTAACGCTGTTTCTAACCTCTTTTGTTTTTTTCTCTCTTACTCTATTTTTATTTACTATTAGTCTCAATCCTTTACTTTTTATGAATTCTAGACTACTAGTCTCTTTTATCAATCTGATTTGGTCTTCACACAACTATTTTGGTGTTAAGCATACAAGCATAATTGAATTATTTTCCTTCAAAAAGTGTACCTATTCTTCAATCCATTATGGGTAACTTCTTATATCATATTGCCACTTCCTTCCTAATAGAATGTGACTAATATAGGTTGATACTACATCACAAAGTACCTTATCTTTATAACTCCTATTAGAAAAAGAATCTATCATTTTTGGTTCACTATGATCTCCTAATTCATTAATCCATTGAAAATTTTTTTGGCTTTAGATGCTTCAAAGTAGGCAAACTCAACTTTTTCATAAGAGTAGTATTGGTTAAATTAGTACATCTTCCTTCATCAATGGTTATATTACATACTTTATTTTATATGTGGTATCTAGTACGAAAGATATTCTCCTTTTTCTCTAACTCAACCTTGTTAATTTAAGCACTTATTACATTTTTAACTATATTTGTCTCATCATCACAATAATAATCAACATCATCATTACTAAATTTATCAGCTTTCTCTTATGGTCTTGAACTGCGCCTATCTTGTCTCCTTTTATCAAGAACCTAAGTGTTCTTTTTTGTTTTGCAATTCATTGTTTTGAATAAATTATCTATCTAGTAGGTCTCTCATATTATTATAGATAACACTCATTCTCTCATGTTATTGTTAGATAACTATAAAAAAAAGAATGTGATTTCTTTATCTTCTTTAGAAGATAAACCACCATGCAAATTACAAGCGTATTAAATTCCTAAAGAAAAAAATTTATAAGGCATGCTTACCAAGAACGAAATCTATAAAAGATTTAAAAATTCTATAAAAAAGATTTTGATAAGTTATGGGGTTATTTAAATAAAGAACAAAGATAGGAAGCACTCTTATGGCTAGGATAAAACCAAATAAAAATAATCAAAACTTTATAATTGATAAGAACAACTCTCTTTATAAAGCGTGAACATAAAATAAGGTAAACTTCTTAAATATATGTGTAATAAGGATTCCTACTTCAATTAGAAAAATAAAGTGTAACTAGGATTCCTACTTCAGTTAGAATACTAATTATTAATACTACCTTACTTGAAACTCTAAACTACTAATTTGATCATAAAATTTAAGTATTAGTTGTATTCACATAATGTTCATTGGCCTGCTTGCATTTGTTTCTCCAATCGAACATCTTGGATTTTATAGAAATTTGAGGAAGTGCAAGTAATGATCTCCTATCATTGATAGAACTTTTGAAAGGCTTACTATTCTTCTTGTCTATCTTAGAACCACCTTTATATTATTTAGTGGCTTCGTGCTTAATATGAATTTTATGTTCATTCACCTATATCCCCCTATGAATTGCCATAAACCCTAATAACTTCCTCTCTTCTATGCAAAAGTGTATTTTTTTTTCTAATTAACTCTCATTTCAAATTTACATATGGTATTGAAATATTCTTTTAGGTCCATTAAGTGATCCCCATCATTCTTTGTTTCCACAGTCATTCCATCTATACAAGCATTCATATTCCTTTCTAGCTTCTTATGAAAAACTACATTGAGTAAATTTTGATATATTACATGTGCTATTTTCAAATTGAAGGTATTACTTTATAAAAGTGAATAATTAAATATTTGATGAAGGATGTTTCTTTTTTAGTATGCTTTGTTCATCCTTGTTTAATTATATCTTGAGTATGTACCCGTAAAGCAAAATATTGTATGTTCCACGATAATATCCATAAGTTGATCTATCTTTGGTAGGAAATAACTTTCCTTTAGGCATGCTTTGTTCAAGTCCATAAAATCTCTACGCATCCTCCATTTCTTGTTAGCTTTCTTTACCATAACTACATTTGGAAACTTAGTAATAGATAATTAACCTCTCTTATGAAATCTAAATCTAGGAGCTTTGATACTTTCTTTAATGAGGTGTAGTCTTTTGGTAGCAAAATTTCTCTTCTTTTGCTTCAGAATGTTGATCATAGGATTCACATTTAATTTATGAGAGATCGCTTCTCTACTTATTTTTGGTATATTTGCAGGGTACTATGAGAATACATCAAGATATCTTTTAGTAGTTGTTTTAATCTCTTTAGGGGAACTTTCCGTGTCTGCTCATATTTTTAGAATCCTGGAATCTTCAAGCCTTCCAACGATTATGCGTTCCACTTCATCTTACATTTTTTTTCTCTTAGTTCCTTCAAGGGATATTTAACTTCTACTTCCTCCACATTCAATATGTATGCCATATTTGTAAGGATGTTATATAACATTATATGCCCATACCCATACTTTTAAGGACGTTATGTAACATTATATCCCCACACTTTGGTCTTCTAAAACTTGTCTTTCCCGGTCATTGTATGAAACTTCACTAAAACGTGGTCGGGGGAAAGTCTAACCTCCATCATTGCTGTTAAGACAACCTCCTCTTTTAACTGAATTTTAGATCCGTCGATAGTGAATTGATTGAAATATAAACAGCTAATGCATACCTCGTTCGACACGGTATGAAAATGCTTCTCCTTAATCTCGACTAGGCTTGAACCTCAGAAATTGGACTTGGTTCTTTTTGTAGATTGTTTATCGCAATGATAGATGACTTGGAAAAACCGAGTCAAGCGATTAGCCACTGAAAGATGACTTGGAAAAATAAAGTCTTAAGATGCTTTTCTTAAAATTTACCTTGAATTCTGCATTTTATTTTCAATCATGAGCTTTTAAAGAAATTAAATCATACGAATGAATGCATACTGAACTTTGTTTATCACATATATGGTAACTAGTTAGTCAAAGTTTTGTTTCGGAGAACACCGTCCGGTCATCCGATGCTGTTAAATGATGCCAAGTTAAATATTAACTTATGATACGTAATCAATGTAAGAGCCAAGCGTGATTTGAATCATCAGAAGTCATTATCGAACTAAGAGTCGTTGGAATTCAACATTCAATTTGATTTCTCAGAGGGTCGTGTCAACTAATTCCTCATTCTAAATCAAACTTGGTACCTTGGCAAGTAATACTAGTCGTTGGATCCATATGGGCAGATTTGGTAATTACTCTAATAAAAAGACGTGAGTAGGCATAAGCTGTAAATATTCTCATGCTTAGAGGGCTTTCCTCAAGTTCATTACTTTGTGTATTTAATAACGCCTCCATGTCCAACCCCCTATGATTTCTTACTTTCCTGTCCTGGTAAGGAGAGCACCCAACCAAGTGTATTTAATAACGCCTCCATGTCCAACCCCCTTTGATTTCTTACTTTCCTGTCCTGGCAAGGAGAGCACCCACTTGGTTGGCTAAGTTCTTCGGAACAGAGACAAAAGTCTCTTCTCAAACAGAATCTCTTATTTGGGTGTCGCTGACAATCCACGAAAAGAATACGTTGTAGGTATGTCCAAATTTGATTTATGATGTTGAAAGCGAGACCGTAGCATAGGTAGGAGTTCATTGTTGTCGTCGTCGTCCTTGATGTTTCATTTTTTCTTGGCCAACTGATGCGTCCAAAGTTCATGACTCTGTGTGTAAAAGATTGCAAACTGGATTGGCGAGGAAATACTGAATCTGGGGTTTTCTTCTTCAAGTGGCTTTTGGTCGACAAGTTGGTTAGGAGCTTCCGTTTTTCTTTGTGTGATATGTATTAGCAAGTTCCTTCCCTGTTTTTCTCTTTCTTGAAATCTCACGTTTTGACACTTTTGGACCTTCAAAAGTGCTTTCTTTTTGAATTGGCGTGGTCTGTTCTCTGTGCTTGTCGACATTGTTGTTATGATAGAAGTTTGATCTTAGAAACCAATTGGATCTTTGATTTTTGTTGATTTGACCATCATACGAATCTAAACTTTCCTATTTATCGAGTGCTAACTCTTGTTAGTTTAATGTTCAAAACTCTGTATCATTGTCTACCTTAGTCACTTCGATAATCTGGTAGATGATTCACGTGGTCTATGGGATTTCTCTTTCTTTTTGTGGTCACATTTGTATTTTGAAACATATATGCTATTGTTGTAAATGTTCTCCATAAGGTATAGAATGGTACCAGTTCTATTTAGTTAATTTCTTGAGATCTGTTTTTTTTCTTTTCCTCTATTAATTAGATAACTGAGGTTCTTTTACTTCATGAACATTTCCATTTATTTTGAATTTTTCTTTTGGCTGGACTCTTATTCTTGTACTCCGACAATATCTTCAGGATGAATGATGAGCCAGCTGGTTGTTTTAAAATGAGGCTGAAGTTAGCAGTTCCTACTCATTGTAGATGCACAACTTCTGATTCTTCTTTTACATGCCCATGTACTAGTGATGGCTTCTGCCAAATTAACTAGGGTAAATTTTGATCTTGCTCTTATGAAGGAGCCTAAGTATTACTTATTTTATTGTTGAATTTTATAATGCTACTGTAGCCATGGCCGATTGGTGAAATTGTTTGAGCAGCTTTACTTGCTTCTTTTGTTGTTCTGATTGTCATTGGCTGATTTGCAGAGAGAACTCCAAGTTTCATGCAATTGAACCAAAATTGATCAATTACTTGCCATAGTTTGGTAATTCATTTAAGACTACCAGGGTAGTAGTCCCCCTTACTAACGTGGGAGTATACAGCTGCAAAGAACTCAATGCAAGCATCGCAAGTCAGAAGATCAGGCATGTGTAACAGATTATACTATCAACCAAAACAAGAAGTTGACTGCTTCATGGAAGGGTTCCAAACTTTAGACCAATGCTATAATGGAGACAGCCAAGGGAACCATTTCTCCACTCTGAATTCTCATGAGCAATACTGCACTCTGGAGTCATCTTCAGCAAAGGACAGTTCTGCTTTGTACAACTCACCATCAACTGTAAATTTATCACCCAATGGAAGTCCACTGTCACAGCTTGAGTCTCATTCTTATCCATCTGATACACGCCATTCCCCTGACTATGCGTATAGTTCTCCATTAAGTAGCTCTTGCACTACTGAAGATGTTGATAATTTCAAGCACAAGTTGAGGGAACTAGAAACTGTGATGTTTGGGCCTGATTCTGATATTATGAATAGCATTAAAAGTGCCCTTCAGGATGGGACAAACATCAAATTACCAGAGATGGACAACTGGGGAAAAACATTGGAAACAATTTCTAGAGGGGATCTGAGACAGGTCCTTATTGCCTGCGCAAAGGCTGTTTCAGATAATGATATGTTGATGGCACAATGGTTGATGGATGAATTACGTGGAATGGTGTCTGTTTCTGGTGAGCCAATTCAAAGATTGGGAGCATACATGTTAGAAGGGCTCATTGCACGGCAGTTCTCTTCAGGCAGTTCTATATACAAAGCTTTTAGATGCATAGAACCAAAAAGTGAAGAATTGCTCTCTTACATGCACATTCTTTATGAGGTTTGCCCCTACTTTAAGTTTGGATACATGTCTGCGAATGGTGCTATTGCAGAAGCCATGAAGCATGAAAATAAGGTTCATATAATCGATTTTCAAATAGCACAGGGGAGTCAGTGGATCTCTCTTATCCAGGCCTTTGCTGCAAGGCCTGGTGGGCCGCCTCACATTCGTATTACAGGTATTGATGACTCAACATCTGCCCATGCCCGTGGAGGAGGACTGGATATTGTTGGGAAGAGGTTGGCTAAGCTTGCTGAGTTATTTAAGGTTCCTTTTGAATTTCATTCCGTTACCATGTCTGGTTGTGAGGTTCAGGTAAAAAACCTTGGAATCCGACATGGGGAGGCTCTAGCTGTGAATTTTGCCTTCATGCTTCATCATATGCCTGATGAAAGTGTCAGCATTCATAATCACCGAGATCATCTTCTGAGGTTTGTGAAGAGCCTTTCACCAAAAGTGGTGACCCTTGTTGAGCAAGAGTCTAATACAAATACTGCTGCGTTCTTCCCTCGATTCCTTGAGACATTAAATTATTACACCGCTATGTTTGAATCAATTGATGTAACTCTTCCTCGAGAGCGGAAAGAGAGGATTAACATTGAGCAGCATTGCCTGGCAAGGGATGTTGTTAACATTATAGCATGCGAAGGAATTGAAAGGGTGGAACGACATGAACTCCTTGGCAAGTGGAAGTCACGGTTCACTATGGCAGGGTTCGCTCCATGCCCTTTGAGCCCCTTGGTAAATGCAACCATCAAAAGACTACTGGAAAGCTACTGTGATAAGTATAGGCTTGAAGAGAGGGGAGGGGCTCTGTATCTTGGTTGGATGAGCAGAGATCTGGTTGCTGCTTGTGCTTGGAAATAAAAACTGAGTAGAGCGTTGCCATGTATTTCTGACTCTCTGTACTTATATTTGTACATTCTAACGAGGTTGGCGAGTTTCTAAGACAACCAATCTTATGAAACTTCTGCTTTGTCTTTCGGGAGGAAATGAAAAAAAAAGACGAAGAGGAAAACAACATTGAGAGGGTTTAATTCAGACATTTCAAATTGTGTGGATCTATATAAGAAACAAGGAAATCGATGGGAAGTTTTGCGTACTTACGACGTTAAATTTGTTTGTCCCTACTTCCCATGCGCGATGTTACAGATATTAAAGTCGTATATCCATAATCATATTCTAATAAAATTGTCACCTTTTTCTGGCGTGTACTAACGTATATAATCACACAGTCTCTCTTATTCAACTAATCCCCTGTAATTAGCCTTTATTTTTGCTTAAGATCATGTATCTTAGTGATGTATTTTATTATGTTGATTTGTTGCTTTAATTAGAGACGTCTACAATGTATAAATACGAGTATGTACGTCTCTTTTGATATACATAGAAATAAAAACTTCATCTTTAATTCTATCTGTCATTCTCTATTTTTACATGATATTAGAGCCTCTTTTGTAACAAAAGGAATCAAAATTCTGAAGCTCATCCATTCTTGCTCTCAAGTAGTATGCTCTTACATTCTGGGTTCATAAATTTGCTACAAAAATAATTTTCTATACACTAAATTGTTCCTCATCATTTGCATATTATATCAGTGCAACTTTTGTCCTTGGAACACCTTCCACGCTCCCACACACACCGCCACAAGCCACTGATTTTTGGAAACCCTAGTTGCAGAATCTTTAAAGGAGGGGGACGATCTAAACAACGTCGTTTCATTCCAAAATAAAACGGCGTCGTTCAGCCAACGCAAAGGGGGAGTACACGTCAGCATCATGTCATCACCACATTATTGACACATCATCCAACTATACTTAGAGGACAACATGTGTACCAATGACTTTGGGACACATTTCGATGACCTATACAATTGGATGCCACGTCATCGACATGTGTCCCAAAGTTATACAGTTAGATGCCACATCATCAATATGTGTCCCAAAGTCATTGGTAAACGTATTGTCCTCTGAGTCGTCCACGTGTCCTCCATTCGGTTCAAACTCGTCAGTTCGGTTCAATTCAGTTCAACAAGTGGTTAACTGACCTTTTGACTGTTTGGTTTTGTACATTTTAATTTGAGTTCTTCACAAACCAGACCGATTCGTAGGGTTTCTTCACTCTTTGAATCTAATTTGGAGGTCAGAATAACCAAATTCTATCTCTATAAATAAGTTTTCTCCTATTTTATAGCATTCTTTTAATATAGATGCCTATAAACTTCCCCAATACATTACCAACCCTATTAATATCATCTTTGATGGCTCCAACTATAATTTTTGGGTTAAGGAAATGTGTAGTTTTCTTAAAGGAAGACTTCTTTGGCATATTGTTACTGGAGAAATACCTAAACCCACTCAAAAGAAAGATGAAGACATTGATGTATTCACCAAACGATTAGTGGTATGTGATGGCATGAACCATCAAACCTTAACATGGTTTTTTAATATATGTGCCAAAGCTATCAAACTTGACTTTCACAGTTTGACACAGCTCAAGAGGTATGGAATTTACTAAAAAATCATTACTTTGTATTAGATGATGTCCATCGATTTCAGCTCTATAGGAGACTCCATTGAACGCAACAGCAAATGGGACAAACAATACATAGTTATGTGTTTGAATTATAAGAACTTTGGGATCAACTAGCACTTGACGATCCTATCTAGCCTAATCTTGATGTTGTTGCGCTCTACACAAATCTTCGAGATCGTCAACATATATGAAATTTTCTTATGACTCTCGAGGATGAATTTGAACTCATTCGCAACTCTCTTCTTCATAGCGGAACTCTTCCAAATCTTGACACTGTCATTAAGGAACTCCACCAAATCTCAAAGGAAAGTCGTCTCAATATGCTCTGCCTTGAAAAGTCTGTCTCAATTTCTAATGTTGTCTTTGCATCTCATACCCCATCTCATACCTCTTAAAATTCAAGTAAGAAGTATTATAAAGGATCTTGCAGCTACTATAAAAAGCTCGGACATCACATCTCTGAATGTAGAAAATGGCTTAACCAGAACTTTGGACAAGGTAATTCTTCTAAATCTCCCCAGCCTGCTTCCACAGTTGTTGTTGCTACTAAGGGGCCCATAAAAAGCACCTCTCCCAAATTCTCCTTAAAGGACCTCTATGCCCTTCTTCAACAACTTTAACTAGATTTTGATACAGTCTCCTCATCTGCCCTATATGTCACATCAGTTACTTCAAACTCTTGGTTTCTCGATTCTGTTTGTTGTAACATATGACATTTGATTCGTCTATCTTTGAATTTTTAACAACGTTATCTATTCCACACATTGTTCACACTACCGATAATTTTACTATGCATGTACAACATATAAGTACTGTTCACACTTCTACATTACATTTACCTAAAACCTTTCTTGTTCCCAAACTCTCATTAAACCTTATTTATGTTGGACAATTATGTGAATTTGGTGTTAACTTATCTTTTTTGAGTCATGGTTGTATTGCACAGGATCCATAGATGGGCAAGATCCTTGGGAAAGGGCGTAAGGTTGGACGACTATTTGAGCTTGTTAGACCCTGTTTCTAGAGCCTAACTATCCAAAATATCATAAAACGTGAGCTTAATCCAATAAAACCCCTTAACCATTATTGATTCATCTTCATGCTTTGATACCATAACATATAGGCCTCGTTTCCGGAGTCCAACTCTTGAGTCATGAAACCATAAATATTGGGTCCTGGCCTAGAAGTTTCCGCGGTGAGCGGATGAGCCCTTATGTGAAAACCTTTTGGGAAAATTTCGCCGCGACAAACTCTTGACTTCGCCTTGGCAAAGATGCACAATTAGCCATAATAAGACCTTTCGGGAAGGGTTCACTCAATAGCCTTTCCTAGGTCTCTACATCTATCCTTACTTTCACTCTAAGTTGTCCCGAATTCACTCCCTCTAAGGTAACATCATTTCATGACAATTCAACTACCAGTGTTCACTATTACAACTAATTATCATCTTTCATAATTTCCTATCTTTCTTTTTCCATAACACATCTTACTTATATGTAACTACAATTCCTGTTCAAAAATTCATCATCTCAAATTAATTACTTCCTCAAGTATCCCTAATTTCGATTCAACCTTATCTATACGCAAATTCACATTTCCACTCAATGGCATCCCATAATTCATAATTTATTAACATCAAAAGATAAGAGTTTTTACAAAGCCGTAATGGCATTTCAAACCACAATACATCCATATCTCATAATCCCAAAATACATAAGATACTTGAACTAATAATACT
>JAOTJB010000009.1:9901110-9915871 GCA_027123815.1 Erythroxylum minutifolium
TATCCACAAACTTTCCTTTTCTTACACTCTGATAGATCATCATCCTTCTCATTGCTTCTAACAGCTCAAACTCTTAAAGAATATTCATGTGTGTGACTCATATAAATGCAACTCAGACTAAGGATCAGTTGCCACTATATGCTATGACATGTCCAAAATGCATACACCTTGACACATATTTTGAAAAATGCCCATGTAAGATACTAAACTTAGGCTCTGATACCATCTTGTAGCATCCCACTCTCATAAGGCATTTTCCCAAACATACCGACGGTATTCGAGAACATACTCTACGATAGTGGCATGCTAGGACAATCAGTCAACTCATTGTAAATTTTTTTCACGCGTCAGGCGCATATTCAAAAAAACAAAATTATTTTTGGCCCATTTTATTTATAAACATTTCCAGTCACAAATGTCACAAACATTAAATACATCACCAAAATTCCAATAATCATTTAGGCCTACTACAATTACAAAACGTGCTTAGTCATAACTATTATTACAAACTGAATTCAAGTATACGTTGCACAGAATTCATATATACATGTTCAACAGTTGCGGAAAACAAATCTTCATACAAAAATGAAAAAAGAAATATGTAGATGCAAACAGATCCCGACCTCTATCTCTTATTCGATTGTAATGGCTATACTCCAATTTGTCTAACTGAGTATCCCCTCTGAGCCTGAAAGATAACGTTAAAATTTTGGTGAGTTTTGTGAACTCAGTGATCGAACCATCCTCGACGGGCTCACTAATGTCAACACAGAACAGTTCATATATTCATATTCCCAGATAATACACATCATTTCATAATTCATTTTTGTAATAGTTCTTATAACTCGTTTCAATCATTCACTTAATACACATCAATTTATATATATGCGATGCATATGTGACTCACTTTTAGGTATTACTTTGTTGTGACCAAGTGCCTTTAACTGTCTCGTATCCATTGTGAATACCGAGCTCATTGATAACTGTCTCGTATCCGTTGAGGATATCAAGCTCATTATACATAGTGAGTCTTTAGCTCTTAATCACATTCTGAACTTTAAGCTCTTTTTCAGTGGCTACTCCGATCACAACTACCTTTATTTGATAATACATATCATGTATGAAATGGATGAATTCACATATATGCATTCAATCACATTTATTCAGTACACATTCACTTTTTCACATTTTCATCGGATCTATATCCAACATTCAACAAAACGTTGAGAATAGTTATTTCTTTTTCATTCACATTCAATGAAGCACTTCGAATACATTCATATTTATCAAAATCCTCATACTATTAATGTCCGGAATTATTTCAATCACATCATAATCAGTTCAATATAGAATTTTAAATAGAAATAATCAATCAATATGAGACCATCTAGGTCGACTCACAGTACGCTCCATATTAGTATTTGCTTCTATGATCAGGAAACATCTGGATACTGACACTCAATCCTGTGTATAAACTTCATGCAATACACATATTGTACACTCATTACTAATTTGCACATTCACATAAACATTCAATTACACATATGTATATGTGTAATGTATAATGCATGCTCAATTTGACTATTCCAGGCATATTTCTTTAATCACATATCTCAATCACTCAAACAATTCCACTTGTATATGTTTAACTTGCGCTTAGGTTCATAGCTCCAAGAACTTGGTTATTCTAATATCATAATTCAATTATTCATCATTTCTTTTCTATCATCATATAATCATATAATATTCAAGTTATCATTCATTCTTACTTAGTACATATTACTCATCTTCTTTGAATCATATTAGCATTCATAGGGTCACTTTCATTCTTATAACCTCTTTAAATTTCCAGAATTTGTCTCATTATTATCAATCATCCATGCTTAAGTTATAACCTCAATTAGCACCCTAAGTATATCACACATTTAATCAATTAATCCATCATCATACTAGGTTCATTTCAAGCCTTATTCAAGCCTAAATGCATCATAGGAAAGTACCCTAGCATTTGTTGTTTCAATCATCATTTAAAAGATAACATCTCACGTTTAAGGCCATTCCCCCACGATCGTGGGATTTGTCAACAGAACACATTTTTTCCTTCCTTGAAATTCCCCAAATTTTCACCAAAAATTTTTAATTAATATTTATAATCACTAAATCAATTTTCAAGACATAATATTCATTATTCACATCATAATCACCTTAAAATCATTTATACCCTAGAATATGTAAAATGAGTGCGTGAATAGTCATTCTACTGTGTACAAAACAATTAAATTTACGTGTGTATGCTAATATTATGCATGAGTATGAAATGCATTTTTCTAATCTCTCATTTCTATTTCTCATTTACAGAAATCTAGGGTTCTAACCCTTAGTATGAGAAAACGGGATACTACATTTGCCCCTTCTTCTCCTCTTCTCCTAAAACTCCATTCTTTTCCCAGCCGAAAACACCAAAATCTTTCATGTAATTCGGCCTTCACACCTTCTCTTGCTTTATACTAAAAACTAGGTTAAAAATTGATGAGGTGTCTATCTTCTCATACCTATGAATATGTCTCACGGCCTTGAGTGGTGTCTCATGAACCTTGTCCCAGCCGTGAGTCAATGCTCATGGTTGTGACAAGTTTATTATTTGTCGTGAGCCCTCCTGCAATCTCCGTCTTTGTCTTTTCAATATATAATCATCATCTTCATGCATTTTCTTGTCTTCACTTACTCTAATATTCCTCATTCTTGCTCCATGAAGACAAAGGATTGTGAATCTTCAAAAAACGGCTCAAATATATTGCTTTCGAATCACTTTAGCTCTTTCACTTTCGAATTGTGCTTAAACCACATATGAGTCAAAGTGAGTATTTTAAGCATTTTTATAGAAATAATCACTAAGTGTTATGGAATAAGTTCATAATCAATTAAGCACATATCAGCTTCCTAATAGACACTGATATAGTTTAAATTAGAGATAATGACTTTAGCCCTTCCAATAATGGAGAGAAGGGATTCCTAACACTCTAGGAAGCACTTCTGTGAGTAATATTATCAATTAGGCAAGCATAATCTATATATTTGAATCTAGAATCTAAAATAGGAATGCTAAGATACATCATTGGAAGCTTCTAAACATTAAAACTTGTAATGGGGACATAGGTTAATTTTATATTAACAATTTTATGAGATAAGAATAAGCCACTTTTTGAGCGATTTACTTGAAGACCTGACATCCTATTGAACATTTTAAAGGCTCTCATGAGAGTTAAGATAGGATTAAGTTCAACTTTCAAAAGTAAAAAATATCATCAGCAAAACAAAAAATGACATAATTTAAACCTTCTACATTTGGAATGAAATTTAAAGCCTTTGGAACTCTCCACCACCTTATGGAGTAGTCTATCAAAGACCTCCATCACCAAACAAAATAGGTAAGGTGATATAGGGTCACCTTGCCTGATTCCTTTACTACTTTTAAACATATTGTAGGTTGACCATTTATAAGGATACTATAATGAGGAGATGAAATACATTGTGTGATCCATATGATGAAATTCTTTGGGAATTCCATGGCTACTAGAATACTAGTGATGAAGCCCCAATTCGCACAATCATGCACTTTTTTTAGATCAATGTTAATACAATAATTGGCTTTACCATTCTTCATTGCATAGGTCCTAATTAGCTCCTAAAGTATCAAAATATTATCTGCAATATCCCTTTTAGGTATATATACACCCTGTGATTGACTAATGTGATTAGGAAGCACCTTTCTCAACCTTTGAGCTAGGATTTTAGGGATTAGTTTATAAATGGAGTTGCAACAAGAGATATGGCGAAAATCTGAGAAATGATTGAGTTCCCTACTTTTAGGGATTAGAGTAATAAAAGTTTTATTAATCTCTGTCAACATTGATCCCCTATTGAAGAATTACATAATAGCATATGATCTTAAGTTCTTTGTGAGTGGCCAAGTTTGTAAGAAAACATTCACATTAAACCATCAGGGCCTGGAGCTTCATAGCGGTAGAGATTTCAAGGTTACCTCAATTTCCAGCATAGAAATAGGCTAAGAGAGGAATTCAACCTCTTTATGGGATAAGCAACCTGGCAAATCTTGTTTAAGTAGAGGTACAAAAGAATGAGCTCCAATAAGCTTGTTTATCAATTCAAAAAATAACTAAAAGCACCATCCAATTCAGTTTGTGAATTTAGGCCAAAGTAATTGAACTCCAATGAAAAAAATTCTATTTGCAGCCCTTCTAGCAATGACAGCTTTATGGAAAAATGAAATATTTCTATCCCCTTTCTTGAACGATTCCACTCTTAACCTCTACTTTATAAGTGAATAATCATACCATAGAGCCTTGGAAAATTTGTATAGAGTATTCTTCTCCAATTCTTGCAGCTGACTAGATTTAGGGTTATTGTAGATTTGTTGTTGAGTGGAGTCCAAATGACTATTTATCGTGTTTAAAAGGTGATGTGTATTACCAATGCTTTCTTTAAAAAGGATCTTCAATTTTGTCTTAATAATGTTCAAATTCCCTAATAAGATGTGTTGTATAGTGCCAAATATCCTTGATCTCAATGCTTTCCAAATAGCATCTTCAAAACCTACTACATCAAGTAAGAAATCATTGAATCTGAATGGTTTTCTAGTATTAGCAGTATCAATCTGAGTTAAAACTAGAGTATAGTCAAATAAGTTGCTACAAGGATAGCTGGAGAAGTAGTTAGGGAATTGCAACATGCATTGAGTATTTTCCATTACAAATTTTTCCTAATGGTATTCAACCTTGATGTCTATTATTCCAGGTAAAGAAGCTACCCCCGACTGGAATATCTATTAATTATGCTACTTCAACACAATTTCTGAGACATGTACATGGTGATCCTATTGATCTATAACCTTCAGCCTCATCAAATTTAAGTATAGCATTAAAGTCCCCAGTTCCAATCCAACTGTTGTTAATGGAGTTTGAGATATCCTTAATTTGATTCCAAATAATTAATCTTTGATAGCAGTTGTTATATGCATAAACAAATGAGATACAAAGAGGTTGAGTACAGTACCTATCTGAGATTTCCAGATGAATCATTTGGTCAGTAACAATTCTAGGACAAACTGACACAACATTGGAAACATAGAGAACTATTATCCTGCCATTGGGATGAGTATTGTGATTAGTGATTTCACACCATTAAGCTGAAAAAAAAAATTAAATTGTCACTTATTTCTCTTATTTTGGTCTCTAAAATACCAACTACTCCCTTATTCTTCATAATTATATATGTAGCTTTAAACCAGGTACTGGAAAAGAGCAGGCCAAAACAGAGCAATTTGTAATAAATAACCAATTGACATGCTTATAAAGGAAACTAACTCCAGATTAAAGCAGTCACAAATATAATCTTCAGAATCCTAAGTGGTTAGTCGACAGTCAATCTCAAAATTGCTGAATAAATAAGATGTCTAGAATTAATACGAGGTGCTTGGAAATTATCTTAGTTTCTCCGCTATAACATGATCTCAAAAGTCTCCAATATAAAAACTTAAGTAGACATAGGCCATTATAATAACTACAAGCTCAAGCATGACATAATTATCTGTTTCTCTGAAGTACAGCTGATATTGTCTCCCACCATCTCAGAGATGACGCCCTTGCTATTGCTTCGACTGTCACAATGCATTCTGGAAGATGACGCACGTCAAACTTTCTTCAACAAGCCTAACATGATCATAAGATCATTGTCTCCGACAAACCAAATACTATCCGAGTACCTAAAGATAACCGAAGTCGTATGGACATCATTTCATGCTACAACAGTCTTTTCACCATGCTTTGCTACATTCTCCACAGTTTCAACCGATGACTTTGAAACATCGTCCACTGCTGCTCTTACTGCTCGTGGATCAGTGTCATCATTCCTACTGGAGAGATTTGAATCATTAGTCTCACTCGTTGCCTGTAAGTCATCTGCCTCTTTATTTTCATCACAGAGTTGCAAATCATTTGCCTGATCAGTTGCATCAGGAAGTTGAGAACTATTGCCTTTATTTGTCACAGCAGACAGCTTTGAACCATTTACCTCTTCTTTCGTATCAAGGAGAGAAGAATCCTTCACCACTTTACTTGCATCAGAAAGTTGTGAATCATTTGCCTCTTCTTTAACGTCAGGAACCATTGGTTGATTTGCCTCTTTAGTTTTGCCAGGCAGAAGAGAGCCATTTCCCTTCTCATTTGCAACTGAGACCCTTGAGTCACTAACCTTCATTTTTGCACTCGGTACACTTGAGTCACTAACCACTGCACTTGCATCAGGGAGCTGTGAGTCATTTCCTTCTTTAGAGGCATCAGGAAGTAGTAAGTCATTTCCTCCTCTAACATTAGAAATCTTCATATCATTGACGTTATTTGTAGCAGTGCAGAGCTGTGAGTCCTCCGGCTTATCTTTTGCACAAGTCTCACTAACTGTTGCACACAAAATTTCACATTTATTCCCCTCATCAATTGAATCAGGTCGTTGAGACTCATCAGCCCCTTTAGTTGTTGCATCCGAAACTTGTGAAACATTGACTTCACCAGTTGCATGGCAAGGTTGACAGTCATTAGACTCATTAAATGTTTCACAATGCAGAGACCCTTTAACATCGTCAGTTGCATTGATATGATGTGGATCAGCAATCTTGTCAACCATGTTTTCTAACTCGAAATTATTACCCTCAAAAGCAACCTCAGACAGCAGCAGGGGTTCAACCTTATCATCAGTCTCATGTAACTCTAGTCGATCGATCTCATTGTCCTCGTGACATAGTCGCAATGTATCAACCTCAATAACACCATACAACTGTGATTGATCATCCTCACTAGCTTCTTGATAATCCATCACATCATCCCTTTTCCTGCGTTTCCCAGTACTCTTCCTTCTCACCCTCTCCTTCCCTCTAATCCTTTTGCCAAGTTCAGTTGGTGGGAGCTGTGATGGTGTGGCTGGGCTTCCACCCTGGTCCCTCAAACAGTCCTGTGCAATAAACCTGATCTTAGAAATAGACTCAAACTGTTGTCCATCCAAACCTTTTGTTGAGAATGCATCTGCCAAATAAGCAATTTCCCTTAAGCCAGAAATCTGCAAGAGCAAAACCTGTTAGAGGTGAATCACATAGATGTAACGTCGAAGAATGCAATTTAAAGCTTCAGCATCTCCTCACTGTTCGTTGGAACTCAGATGACAATGAGATGGGCCTTCCCACAACTTTCCGTGTGATCCTCAAGTACCACTGCATGTATGCACCTTCATCAGCAGTATCATCACACTCGACAATAGTGAGTCGGCGATCCAACCATTCACTAAGCTCTGACTCCATTTTCCCAGACAAGTCCACGCCACCATCAACTCCCCGACTCTTCCTAACCCATCGCACAACATCTTCTGGTATTGGTTGAGACATGGCATACTGTCTTAAGCAGCGATCAGGGAGATGTCTCTCTGCTTTGTCGAAGCATATAAGCATTGTCTTTGATCTCCCCAAAATCAAGGTAGTTTTGATACTTTCAGGTATCACCCTGCTGTCCATGAATTTGTATGGAAGCCACTCCACCTGCTTAAGAGCGTGAACTGTGACTTCCCAGACAGTAAAGTGAAATAAATACTGAATAAAAAGAACTGACACATACGTCAGTTGGCTTCAATGAGTCCAGTGCCTTGCGATAAAAAACTACATCACGATTTGTTGTTGGCCCACTTTGCTTACCCTTCCACCTAAGTACAAAAGGAAAATGATCGTGGATAGGGTCTCGATTGAGTTTTGGTCGGCCTATATTCAGATGAAAATAGCTCCAGCACTTGCAAAGGCACAAATTAAACAACACCAGAATTCTAATCAGCACCAAAGTAAATTTCTTATTAGATAAACCTCTCACAACCTCATCTTCTTCTAAAGGAAAAGAACACAAACCCCTCAAAACAAGAAAAACTTTGACTGACAGACAAACAGCATCATAAACTTACTAACCTGAAGCAGTGTTAAACAGCCACAAATAGTGCTTTGAGATTTAACACATGCATTGCCTAGTGCTCTATATAAGAAGGCTAATGCTGCAGCACCCCAAGCATATTTACCAGCTTCTTCAAAATTTTCAAACAATGGAAGGTACATGACAGGAACCTTATTCCCAGTGGTAGTGGAAAATATTGTACTGCCTATAAGGTATAGAAGATAAGCACGTGTGCAGCGCTGAACCTCTTCTATTGATGCATCCTCAGCACACTGTGAAAAGAACTCCTTCAACCAACTCAACTTTACCATTCCACCACTTGCATAGTTCGAATCTGGAGCTTTTCCTAGAAGCTTTTCACACACTAAGCTGCAAGTTGTATATGTAATTCCAATAACAGGTTTACCATCAATTGCAAGCCCCAGCAACAAAGCAACATCCTGAAGTGTGACCGTCATTTCACCAACAGTAAAGTGAAAAGTATTTGTTTCTCTCCTCCATCTCTCAACTAGTGCTGAAATTAGAGGATTATCTAAACTAATAGCTGGAATCTTCCTCAAGTAACCAAATCCAGCTTTCTCCACCAACTCAATCTGTTTTGCTGTTAGCTTCCATTCACCCAACTTTGACGTATGCTCATGGCATCTAAGTGCACCACGCTCCTAAAATTTATTACAAAAATTCTTGTTACACAAATGCTTTTGGTGTTTGAATGATCAAATACCATAATCATCATCTTTTGAAGGAAAAACATTTGGCCATAATTACAGTTTAAATAACAGGTTTGGCTTATAGCTATATAAGAACCTGACAACCTAAGGGGTTTTCCCAGATCTTCAATGCAATTCCATCGTTTACATAAATACATTGACAACATAAGCGGAGTTCGTTGAGTGTAAGAATCACCTGGCCATCCCAAACAGCAGCGGAGACATGTTTGTCTTGATCGTAAAGCACAGAGGCATCAACCGGTCCAGGATTAGAGTCCATCCTCTAATAACTTGTGAAACCTGCCAAAATCATAAGTCCTGAAATTACAAAAATGGTGATTGGCAAGAGGAGGCAAATTGAAGCCCACAGCAAGAACAACTAAAGGCCATTACCATGAAGTTGTTAGTTTCACAAATCCTTAATAAGATCACCTACAAGTAATAAATGGAACTAAGTTTCCTGATTTATTGGAAACCAAATCGACTTCTTTGTCCCATTAAAACTCCTAGCTTGATAGTCAACATCACTCTAAAATATTGAAACTGAAATTTTCAATTATTCGTTATAGGTTATAATAATCAAAACCCAGCAAAATTATCTTAAAATTTTCACCAATTTCCTTCAATTCCCAAACAACGGAAATATATATACAAAACCCAAACAGCAAATCGAAGTATATATCACCAATTACAACATATATGACAAATCATAAGCCATTAAATCTGTAAATAGTGAGGGTTATTGATCGCCTCGCCGGCAAACAGAAAGAACATAACGGAAGAGGAGTTTGCAGAGTTGAGACGAATAATATCAATAGAAGTAATACGACGACGGAGAAGTGAAAAAAAGGCAGGGAGAACAAGTTAAAGGTATGGCTAACCTGAGAAGACAAATCTTAAAACGACGACGCCACTCCTGAACACAACGCACCACAGCAAAAAAACCCTCAAAACGACGGCTGAGGCCGAAGAATTGTGTTGTTAAATAAAATAAATAGCATCGTCTTTTCTTTTTCTAATTTTTATCACAGTGCCCCCTCCTGCTTCCTTCAATGTTGTTGTGGGCCTGGGCCTTTTTTTGCGTAAATTGGGTCCTCCATCAAAGTAGTCGACCAAAAACGTATCAAATGAATTAGCATTCCCAATAAAAATCGTATTTTGTATTGTAGTGGAAGCTTTACATCTTAAACTGTGACAAAGAAAAATGGTAAAGTTACAATTAACTAATCCAATATTTAAAATGACCAAAGTTTTATATTGTAACCCGCATTTCACAGTATTTTATCATAGTGAAAATAAGGTGCCCCTATAAGAGTGAGCATAAATCACGAGCTTCCTCAATTGAGATCAGTTATTGAAAAAGGAATTAAAAAATTGATGGTTACTCTAAATCACAAAAAATCTTTGATTTTTAAAATTAAAAAATATGTATTTAGATTGGCTTTCGATTTTAGTCTAATTAAACCAAACTAAATCAATATCACCAAATCCATTTTATTTTACTCTTAAATTAACCTATTACCAAAATTGTTATTATAGTGAATATCATAATAATGGAGTTGTTCTTTGTTTTTTCATTTGTCATCTTTCATGACATGGTTTTCTTTCTCAAGTTATCTCCTTGATCAAGGTAACTAATCATCTCCAAACTTATTTGCATATTGAGACTTCTGTGTTGTTTGATCTACAACTCCTCTCCAATCCTTAATATTACTCCACTGTTCAAACATTTTCTGAAATTATCAGTCCGCTACTGCTATCTCCAACTATCGTTCTTTGTTCCCTGCACTTCTGATCTTATCTTGAAGGATTTCAGCTTCATTTGAAATCTACTTTGGACCTGTTGGAAATTAGCCTTACTTGCTGGGGTTTCCTGCCTCTTAGATCTACAAGAGCTACTCCTGCAGCATCTCTTACTCCTCATTAAGCTTCCAATCTTTCAAATGCCAACTCCTTTTACATAAGAAAAACATGGGTTCAGGTAGTTAGTGATAACATTCCAGATGCTAAACTTAGCTACTTTCCAACGAGCAGATTGGTTGATTAGAAAATGGTTGCCTCCTATTTAAGTTCTCAAGGAAGGAGCAAAATATGGTTCATTAAATGTATAGGATTTTTCATTGGCAAGAGGATTGTTTTCCTTGTGATGAAGCATTAGGCAACAACAAACTAAAAATAATATGGACCGATGGATGTTCTGATAAACAGTGATGACACCTTCTTCTTTAAGTTCACAAACAAGGAGGTAACCACCAAAGTACTTGAAGCTAGACCTTAGCATGCACAAACCCATTATATTGCAATTCTGCAAGCCCTGAATGAAAATGAAAGAAATCAAATAGGAAAATATTTTTTTATGGATCAATATTCATGAAGTTCCTTTAGAATACTAGATAACCAAAGGTTTGAGCTATCTTGTCAGCTTCATTAGATAACCAATATGCATGGATCAAGCTACAACTGAGGTATCTAGAGTCAATTTTGTTAGATTCTGTGTTCTAGTCAACAATATGACTTTCATACATAATAACATACCCATTGTTAGATTGAATAAGAAATTAGAAATCATGGAAGGCAGTCTACATGTCACTTATGCATGGAAACTAGAAAATGTTAGCATTGGAAAAAGATGGACTCCTAATAGAAGAAGGTCCAAAACATGATGGTTTGATGAACTTGAAAAGATGAATGAATGTGAGGCTATTGATTCCAATACTGTGGTGGAGTAGGCAACAAAGATTACCAACTCAGTAGAAAAAGAGATACTAGACATTCCAACAGCCATTGAACTAATAGAAACTTCATCAAATACTAAAGACATGAATACATGAACAATAGATCTAGTCAAGCCAATGATGGAGATGTCTAAACTACTAATAGAAGCTTAAGTGGATGAATATCAGACTTTTAGAAAGGATTTTGAAACATTACAAAGTAGAAAATCGAGTAGGAAAAAGAAATAACCTACTAAGTTCACATTTTATGAAGATCACATCTTGGAATATCAGAGGAGCTAATGCTCCTAAAAAATTACTAATTAAAGATTTTATATATGAAAATAAGCCTAAATTTCTGGAAGTTATGAACTCTAGAATCAGAAATGGAACAGGTGACTTTTTGAGTTAAATAATGGAGGGCAAGAGATAACAAACTTCCATATGCATCCTAATGCTAGAATTTTGAAACTCTATAACTTTAAATACGTGGAAGTCTATCAATATTACATTATAGATCAATTGATTCATGTAGATGTGAGGTGCAAGTCAACAAAAATACCTTATCAAATTTCCTTCATTTATGCTCATAGTAATGATTTCCAAAGAAGTTAGTTTTGGAATGACATTAGAAATTGTCTTCTCATTACAACAAACCTTACTTACTCATTGGTGATTTCAGTAGCACTATTTCTCTAAATGAAGCAAGGAACTCATGCAAACAATATTCCTTGCCAGGAGTTAAGACAATGTCTAACTGATGTCGAGGTATTTGATGTTGCTTTTGGAAGTAACCTTTCACATAGGGCAACAATTAACAAAGTAGGGAGTTAACCAAAAAGAAATTAGACAGGAGTATTGCTATTATGGAATGGTTTCAAAATTTTCCAAACTCTTTCACCTTATTCTTTAATGCATCCCTATCAGACCATTCTCCTATAGTTACTACCACAAATTATATAAGACTCAAGCATCCTTTTAAGTTTAACAATTTTTTTATTGATTTACTAGGCTTTGAAGATGCAATTTGGAAAGGATCACCACTGAGATGTATGGAACAAAAAAAACATAAATATTTCAGGAGAATGCATATGATTAAATAAGGCCTCAAAATTCTTTATAGAGAAAATTTTAGAAACACTCATCACCTTGTTTCAACTGCGAAAAAGGCCTTAGAACTAATTCAAGATGAGTTAGTAAAAAAGACACATTGCAAGATACTGGAAGTAAAAGAGATGCAGGCAATGGACAATCTATCAAAAGCTCTTCATTTTGACTTCTCATTTATGAGACAGAGATTAAGAGTTAAATGGTTGAAAGGTGGAGATAGAGGCTCCATGTTTTTTTCACAGATCTGTAATCACCAGAAAGGCTACGAACAAAAAATCCTATTTAATAGTCAACAACTAAGGTATAATAACTCAAGAAGAGCTTAAACAGGAGGCTTTTAATTACTTATTCAACTATATAAATGCCCCCTAATGCATAATCTTCAATTGAGATGCTAGAAAAACATCTTATCTAATGTTATAACTCCACAGGAAGATGTTTTACTTGTAATACAGGTTACTAGGCAAGATATTAATCAGACTATCAAAGTGATAAATCCTTACAAAGCTTCTAGACCTGATGGGTCCAATATGCTCTTCTTTACTCAAACTTGGCCTTTCTAAAGAACATGGTAGAAGATGTTATCTTAGAATTCTTTAAGAAAAATAAACTACTTAAGGAGATAAATTCTTCACACTAATTCCCAAAGGTGGTGAATAAAAGCATTTTTGTTATCTTTAGACTTATAACATGTTGTAATTTAACTTACAAAATTGTGCCTAAAATCTTAGCAAAAAGACTTAAACAAGTCCTAATTAATTGTGAAAGGCTATTCCAAGAAGAATAAGGGAAATTTGCATATTGAAAATTGATTTGGAAAAGGCCTATGACAATGTTGATTGGGATTTTCTTGTCAGCATTATAAAAGCGCTAAAATTTCTGGATTATTTCATTAAGTGGATAACCATATGCTTCAACACTTATTCATTTAACATCCTTATCAATGGGGAACCTTCCACCCCCTTCCATAGCACAAAATGCATCACCCTACCTATTTGTTATTGTAATCGAAATATTTGACAGAATATTGAATAGGTTGTTGACGAAACCAAGAATTCCAAATATCACTCCAAGTGTAAGAAACTGAAACTACGCAACCTATTATTTGCTGATGATCAAAAGGACATGATTGAACTTATTATTGGTTTTAAGGAAATGCTTTTACCTCCCACATATCTTAGGATTTCGATAACTACATCCAGATTGAATTATGAAAGTTTCAAGCCTCTAATTTGCAAAATACAAGCTAAAATCAAATGCTGGCATATGAAGACCCTTTTTACCGACAGCGCCCAATTAGTCATTGTTATCTTATCTTACATCAATATTCACTGGGCTACTCATCTTTCCATTCTAGCAGTTGTGATTAAAACAATTGAAAAGTTCCTCAAAAGATTTCTTTGGTCTGGAGCAAAAGAAGTGGACTACAAGGTTGACATTAAATGGTCTAAGATGCGCAAAATTAAGAAACATAGTGGTTTAAATAATTCCCTTGAAAACTATAAATTCATGTTTGATTGTCAAAAGTCTATAGAGAATCATTAATGATAAAAATCAATATAGTGTAAATGGGTTTATGAATATTACATTAACAGCAAAAGTATATGGGAAATTGATCTTTCTTCCGAAAATGCATCTCTCACTATGAAGGAAATACTCAAAATAAGAAGCATAATCAAAGCTCACATCAGGGAGCAAATTGGAAACATCAAGCGCACTTTTTCTCGTATGTTAATTAGATATCAAGTTGTCTACTTAATAGCAGAGTTGAAATTTAGGATCTTAAAAATAACATTTTGTTAGGACCAATGTGGTTGAGGGTAATTCAAGAGGGGGGAGAATAACAGAGACGTAAATAAGCCAAGGATATGGAGAGTATACTTAATGAGAAAGAAAGAAGGGGCAGAGAGGAGTGATTTAGTTAGTTAGTTAGTGGCTGAGTTTGTACAAGGGCTGGGTTGTAACAAAATGGCCTCAGTAGGTAGTTTTGAGGCAAAGAGGGAAAGGGGAGGGGGGATTGGAAAGTAAGAAGAGAGATATTATAGATAGAAAGAATGTTAGACCCCGTTTTCGGAGTCCAACTCAGAGGTCATAAAACGTGAGCTTATCACCATAACGTGGGCGTAATCCAATGAAAAGCACCTTAACCATTATTAATTCATCTTCATGATTTTATACCATAACATATCTTACTTATATGTCACCACAATTCCTATTCAAAATTTATCAT
>JAOTJB010000009.1:9934293-9945203 GCA_027123815.1 Erythroxylum minutifolium
AGTGGTGACATGTGTCACACTCTCATTGGCTAATAAATTTCTTCCCAATTCACTTCAATTTCTCTCCAATTTCCAATAGCTCAATTCCAAAAATTCCTAATTTCATATGCCTAAGTTTTCAGTGCCATTGGACAGTCAATTTTACTACCGGATGGCCCCTATTTTGTCTCTTAACAATTTTTCGGGTCCGGAAATAATGCCAAAAAATTCTCGAAAAATTCCTATAATTCTCTAAAAATGGAAAAACCCTAATAATCCTCTCAAATACCAATTATCAATCACACAAGCACATTTTCTATAATACACAATTATTCACACTTAAACCGGGAAATGTCATGAATGCATGTACAATCATTTGCACGTGCAAAAATTCACTATTTCCTATTCATGTGCATAAATGAATGCATGAATATGTCAAAACACTTTAAAATACTCCTAACCCATTCCAATTTACCAAAAAGACCAAAATATCCTTCTCATAAGTGAGGGGATGTTACAGTATAACTCAAAACTTAAAAGTCCAACTCCTCATTTCATTTACAAACATAATTTACACTGTAGTCATTAAAAAAAATATTTACATTACCAAAACATTTGAGAGTTTACAACTCTTTATACACAAGTTCTACTTAACATAAGAAACTACATAAACACAAACTACAGCTCCTCAAATGTCAGCTGACTGACCTTTGCGTTATATCTTAATTTCCAAAATGTTCTTCTAGAGTATCTTAGGTACTAGGTCTTCTCTCTCGTACTTGAAAAAGTCACGTTGCAATTTCGATGAGTTTTACAAACTCAGTGAGTGAACCATCCTCGATGTGCTCACTCATTCAGAACATCAGACATTTCAAATATAAATCAAATACACAATATTTTTCATCTTAACAAGACATAACGAATGTCACACATTTCATATACTCTTTGCAGCAATAATTTGCTCACGCATATCCCAATCAATCACATTATCAACAAATACATAAATATGGCATATCACTTTATCATCACAATTTCATAAATGGATTCATAATCATATATATTTGCAAATGCATATGCCTATAAGACTCCACTTCCATTTTTATTTTGTTGTGACTGAGCCCCTTTTACTGTCCCATATCCCTTGTGTATATCAGGCTCTTTTAAGATAATGTCCCATACCTATTGTGGATACCGGGCTTATTAATCATGGAGCTGGTGGCTCTATATGCAAAATTATGAGCTTTAAGCTCTTTTAGACTAGCTACTTCGGTCACAACGCCTTTATCTGATCATGAATATTAATTTGATGCATCAAATCACAAAATATGCTATCAATAACATTTATTAATGATGCACAGCCAAAATCACATGTCATCGGACCTAAGTCCGGCATTCAACAATTTATTGAGAATACATATATCTTTCAAATTCACATGCAATCAGAACACTTCCAATACATTCCCAAATATCAAACTCCTCGGAACATTAATGTCCAGAATTGTCACATATAGATCATTAACAGTTCAATATTGGAAGTTAAACAAAATTAAATCAATCTTAGTGAGAACATCTAAGTTACTCACAATATGCTCCAGATTATGCTATTGCCTGGATGGTCCGACAATTTTTGGATTTAATCGATTGACTTGTACGTCTAAAATCATTCAATACACACAAAATTCACATTACAAAGTCGATCAATCAATTACATATTCAATCATGCACATATATGTATATGTCATGTTCAATGCATACTCAATGACTTTCCCATGTATGTTTCCTTAATTACAATTCATGCTTATTCAAATATTGTCACTTGGATATGTCTTGTTTGCACTTACGTTTATACCTCAATTAAATTATTTAATCTAAATTCATCAATCAATCATCAAACTAGTTCATTTCAAGCCTAAATGCATCATAGGAAAGTACCTTATGGTTAGTTGTTTCAAACATTACTTAAAAGAGAAGTATTCGTGTTCAAGCTTTACCCACAATCGTAGTGGACCTTGCCATGATCGTGAAAAAACCTTATGCATCAAGCCATGATCGTGACAGAACCAAATTTTACCATGCTTATGATTTCTTCCAATTTTGCATGAATGTTTCACATTTAGGCACATCATTTACACTTCCAATTTTTCAGAATTCATGCTCATTTATGCATCCTCATTTAGACCTAAATTATACTCCAATTCCAGCTCACAATTTATTCATTTGATAGCTCACAAATCATGGTCTTTCAGGCATCAAAAATTAAACTAGAACTATCATACATTATCATACATATAGTCCTAATTCTTTCTCAATTCAAGAACACTATATTAACATCTTTCTTAAGCATAAATCCACCTTTATTACATTTCAAATCTAGACCTAATTCATCCATGAATGAATCTATATAATCCATATTTTTCCCACACCAAGAACAAGCATAAAACTTCTAAGTTTATCTAACACATCTCCAGCATATATCATCACCATCATCACATGCATTTCATTCCAATTCAAGCATTATTCTTATACCATTAAACATGCCATAAAGATCATATTGTTACTTACTTATTAGACTTCCAACACAACTCAAAACTTTAAGATAACTAATCCTTCCAAGCAAGAAAATTCAACACAATTCTAAGGTGAAAATATATTGATTTTCAACAACAAGATGTAGGTAACATTCAGCTAGTTTTCTTGGCTATTTTGTGAAGGATTAACATATGAATTTCGTGTAACACTTTAACCTAGGGTTCAAGCAAATTACAGAGAGAAAAATTCATGTAAGTTTCGGTGGAGAAGGAGAATGAAGGCAGCAGAAACTTGGTTGTTGAAGCTTGCTTCATCAACATGCTAGGTGTCATCTTTTAATCTCACATTTGTCCTAAGGCATAGAAGACATTTGTCTAACTAAGATGTTGCCATTAATCCACACATTAAGTTGCCATATGTCACTTAATGATTAGTCCACATTTCTCTTAATAGTTAATCCACTTGTCACACAATAATTGATCTATTTGTTATTTAATGATTAGTCCATTTGTCACTCATTTAACTATGCCAAATGTCACTCAATTATAGGCTTAGTCACCCTAATTTTTCATGTATCAAATTATCTAGCCACTCGGTATTTTTCCTAATCCAAATGTTCATATTAATCAATAATCTCCCAATTAATCACAATCAATTCCATATTACCAATTGTAATCTAATCGTGCCAAAATTCAAGACATAGCAATTCACAATTAACATCATAGTCATTTTAAAATCTTTCATATCCCGGGACATGTCAATTGAGTGCATATGCTAACTTGTAATGTGTACAAATTATAATTTGTGTGTGTATGCTAATGTTATGCATGTACATGCAATGCTCTTAATGTTATTACTCATTCACATTAATCTAAGGTTCAAACCTTAAGCATATTCCGAAAATGGGATATTACAATTCTCCTCTTTAAGAAATTTCATCATCGAAATTCTTACCTGATTTGTCAAACAGATGGGGGTACTATCTCTTCACGTTCTCTTCAGTTTTCCATGTAGCTTCTTCTCTTGAACGATTCTTCCAAAGGACCTTAACCAATGGGATCACTTGGTTTCTCAATTGTTTATTTTGATAGCCAATTATTTTTACCAATTTTTCAACATAACTCAGATTACTTGCAATTTCAACTTCCTAAGTCGGTAACACTTGAATCAAATCTGACCGATATCTCCTAAGAATACTCATATGAACTACATTTTGAATCTGAGACATCTCAATTGGTAAGGCTAACTTATAAACTAATGGTACAACCTTCTCAATAATATCATATGGACCAATGTATCTAAGGTTGAACTTACCCTTTTTACCAAACCTCAGCATTCCTCACCAAGGCGATACTCTCAAAAATACTTTATCTCCTACTTGATACTCCATATCCCTTCGATGTCGATCCACATAAATCTTTTGTCTATCTTGTGTCGCTTTAATTCTATTACAAATTAATTTCACTTTATCAACAGTATCCTGAATCAGTTCTGGGCCTTTTACAATCCTTAGACCATCTTCATCCTAATACAACGGTGAACAACACTTTCTGCTGTATAATGCCTCGTACAGTGCCATACCGATACTACTGTAATAATGATTATTATATGCAAATTCAATCAAAGCTATATACTGATCCTATGCTCCTTGAAACTCCAGTACATAACTTTTAACATATCCTCAACAATCTTAATAGTTTTCTCACTCTATCCATCTGTCTGAGGATGAAATGTTGTATTGAAGTTCAGCTTTTTACCTAAAGCTGTCTATAAACTTCTCCAAAATCTCGAAGTAAATCTAGGATCCATGTCTGATACAATGAACACTCCGTGTAATCTCACTACTTCATTCACATACCTCTGGGCTAATTGATCCAATGTCATATTCTCCCTCATAGGTAAGAAATGAGCCAATTTGGTCAATCTATCAACAATGACTTATATAACATCATATTGCCTCAAAGTCCCAGGTAAACCCATTATAAAATTCATAGTAATTCGCTCCCATTTTCACTCCGGAATAGGTAGTGACTGTAACTTTCCAACTGGAGCTGATGCTCTGCTTTAATCTATTGACAAGTTAAACACTTAGCCACATAGTCAACAACTTGTCTCTTCATTCCTGGCCACTAGAAATGTTGTTTCAGCGTGTTATACATCTTGGTAGTATCAGGACGCATAGCACAAGTTGTTACATGTGCTTCCTCTAAAATTTCCTTTATCAAATTATCTACATCGGGTACACATAGTCTTTGTTTCAACCACAGTGTATCATTTCTCAATGCAAAGTCAGAACTCGGATTCACTTTCAACTTCTTAATAAGCTTCATTAATTCTCGATCCTTACTCTGAGCCTTTCTGATTCTTTCATGCAACATCGGTCTGAGTTTCAATATAGCCAACAAAACTTCATCCTACACCAAATTTAACTCAACATTTAATACTTTCAATTACACTAGGTTAGGCAACCTAGATAATTGTACCTAAGCCATACTGCTATTGGATTTTCTACTCAATGCATCAACTACTACATTAGCTTTACCAGGATGATACTCAATTGAACAATCATAATCTTTCAACAATTCTATCCATCGCCTTTGTCTCATATTCAACTTCTTCTGACTCAGTAGATACCTCAAACTCTTATGATCAGTGAATACTTGAAAAGTTTCACCATATGGGTAGTGTCTCTAAATCTTCAAAGCAAATACTACAATAGTAAGTTCTAAATCATGTATCAAATAATTAAACTCATGAGACATCAATTGTCTCGATGCATATGCCATTACTTTGCCATGCTGCATCAGTATACATCCTAACCCCTGGTGTGAAGCATCACTATACACCACATAACCTCCACTTCTAGATGGAATAGCTAACACCAGTGCTGTAGTTAACCGATGCTTTAGCTCCTCAAAACTTCTGTGACAATTATCATTCCATCTGAAAGGCACACTCTTCCTCATAAGTTTTGTCAAAGGGGTTGAGATTAAAAAAACCCCTTGATAAACCTTTTCTAATAACCAGCTAATCCAAGGAAACTCCAGATCTCAGATACATTTCTCGGAGATTTCCACTTAATCACTGATTCTACTTTCTTTGGGTCTACCTGTATGCCTTGTCCAAACACGATATGACCCAAAAATAACACTTGATCAAGCCAAAATTCACACTTAGTGAACTTGGTATGCAACTGTTTCTCTCTCATTATCTTTAGCACTAACCTCAAATGCTCAGCATGTTCCTCTCTGCTCTTTGAATACACCAAAATGTCATCAATAAACACAATCACAAAATGATCTAAATAAGGTTGCAATACCTTATTTATCAAAGCCATAAATGCTACTAGAGCATTAGTTAACCCAAAAGACGTCACCAAAAACTCAAAATGCCCATATTTAGTCCTGAATGCACTCTTTGACACATCAATCTCTGCTATCTTTAGCTGACAATACCCTGATCTTAAGTCTTGTTTTGTAAACACCCGAGCTTCTTGTAACTGATCAAGCAAATCATCTATCCTCGGTAGAGGATACTTGTTCTTCTCTATTACTCGATTTAATTATATGTAATCAATACATAACCTTACAGTCCCATCCTTCTTCCTTACAAACAAAACCAAAGCTCCCCAAGGTGACACACTAGGCCTGATAAAACCTTTTTCCAACCACTCCTGTAACTGTGTCTTAAGTTCCTTAAAATCCACAGGTGCTATCCTATATAGAGGAATTGATATAGGAGTGGTACCTGGAACAAAGTCAATGGTAAACTCCACTTCCCTTCCTAGGTCTAAACCTTGCAATTCAGCAAAAAATACATCCAGGAAATCCCTAGCAATAGGAATATGCTGAATGGTTTACTCATTCCAAGTATCAACTACGTGGGTCAGATAAGCCTCACATCCACCTCGAATCAGTCTCAAAGCACTCATGAATGAAATTAATTTGGCTGGCACTACTTGACTAATACCTTGAAAGATTACTCTCGGCTGATTAGGAGATTCAATGATTACCTCCTTAGTGTAACGGCTCATCACGGCCTTATGTACAGTGAGCCAATCCATACCTAAGATAAGGTCTATCTCCTTCAACTGCAATATTATCAGATCAACTTTCAATTATGCCTGATTAATCCGAATGCTTCACCCTTTACACAGTTCTCCAATCACTGTAGTACTGCTTATTGGTGCACTCACCTCTAAATCACAATTTAACATTTCTTTCTCACAATGCAGCTTAGATGCTAGATGCGATGTGATGAATGAATGTATAGATCCTAGATCTACTAATGCAAATGCTTCAAAATTAAAGACATTCAACACATCTGCTACCATATCTAGGAGACCTGTGCCTCTTGTTTGAAGATGGCAAAGATTCTAGCCTGAGACTGCGGCTGGTTACCCCGCACCTCAGTCCTGACACTAGGACCTGTTGATTGTGTTCTGCTTCTACCTTTGCCTCTCTGTACTGATCCAGTAGCTCTACTCTATTAGGTCATTGTCTCAGTCATTGTTCCTCCTCTTATTCCAGACTGTGGTCCCAAAGTCTCGGGACAATCTTTAATTTGAAGTTCAACAGAGCCATAACGAAAACAAGCTCTTGATAACCTCGAACATTCCCCACCATGCTTCTTACTACAATGTTCACAATTAGACATATGTTGGGACTGTCCTCCTGACACTTGTCTTGGTACTGTCCTCCTGACACTTGTCCTCTTCCTTTACTAGTTTGAACATAACCGCCTCTCGGTCTAAACCCTGATTGTCTCGATCTAGTCTAGAATTGAGACGATCTGTTCTGGCTTTTATTGAAACTCTTACCAGAATCAGCTTGAGACTTAACCTGTCTCTTCACTCTAGACTCCTATCTATACTCTCCCTAACCATCTTTCAATAATTGATCAATTCTGATCGAGGCCACTAGCAGTTTCGTAAAACTACCCAAATTAGAAATAGCTAGCCTCGTTCTGATTTCCATGTTCAACCCATCTTCAAACCTCCTACATTTGTCCTTATTAGTCGGTATCAATGCAGTGACATACCTCATCAACTCATTAAATCAGATCTCATATTCAGCTACTGTTAGACTTCCCTGCTTCAGATCCAAAAACTCCTTCATCCTTCTGTCCAGATAAATCTTCAGCATATAATTCTCTCTAAACACCTTTAGAAAATCTTCCCATTTCAAGCTATAAGGCCTGGTGGTACTACTTAGAATAGTCTTTCAATACTAGTATGCTGGACCTTGTAAAAGCGAGACTGCATAGCCAAATCTTTCATCTGACTCATAGTCCATCTAATTAAATAATCTCTCGGTTCTCTCTACCCATCCTGCTGCCTCAGCAGGGTTTGTACTTCTGTAGAAGTCCACAACCCCCTGCTTTCTCAATTTATCATTCCTTCTTTCCTTTCTCTCAGGAACTCTCGAAGACATTTGTGCAAACTCAGGTACAGGAGACTCCTTATTGGCTCCTACAAACGCTAAGTCAACTAATTCTACAATTTGATCTCCTATAGCGGATGACCTATCACAAAAATAATTGTGATCACTATATGAGTCTCTAACTGTATATTATGCCTAAATGTTCTTATATATCCCTATAGATGCCAAACCATGCTCTGATGCCAAAATTTGTAACGCCCCACTACCATAGAGTATATACCCGAATATCCACAGGACATTCCAGAACATACCCTATGACAATGGCATGTTAGAGCAATCACTTTCACTTGTATGGCATCATACAGTATAACTCAAAACTTAAAAGATCAACTCCTCATTTCATTTACAAACATAGTTTACACTGTAATCATTAAAACAAATATTTACATTACCAAAACATTTGAGAGTTTACAACTCTTTATAAACAAGTTCTACATGACATAAGAAATTACATAAACACAAACTACAGCTCCTCAGATGTCAGCTGACCGACCTTTGAGCCATATCTTAATTTCCAAAATGTTCTTCTAGAGTACTTAGGAACTAGTTCTCCTCTCTGATACCTAAAAAAGCCTCGTTGCAATTTTGATGAGTTTTGCGAACTCAATTAGTGAACCATCCTCGATGTGCTCACTGATTCAGAACATCAAACACTTCAAATATAAATCAAATGCACAATATTTTGCATCTCAACAAGACATAATGAATTTCACACATTTGATATAATCTTTTTAGCATAATTTGCTCATGCATATCCCAATCAATCACGTTATCAACAAATACACAAATATGGCATATCACTTTATCATCACAAATTTAGAAATGGATTCACAATCATATATATTTACAAATGCATATACATATGAGACTCTACTTTTATTTTTATTTTGTTGTGGCCGAGCACCTTTCACTGTCCCATATCCCTTGTGGATATTGAGCTCTTTTTAGATACTGTCCCGTTCCTATTGTGGATATCAGTCTTATTAATCACGGAGCTAGTGACTTTACGTGTAGAATTCTGAACTTTAAGTTATTTCAAACTGGCTACTTCGGTCACAACGCCTTTATCTAATCATGCATATTAATGTGATGCATCAAATCACAAAATATACTATTAATAACATTTATTCATGATGCATAGTCAGAATCACATGCCATCGGAAAGAAAAAGAAAGAGGAGAGGAAGAGTTTTCTGTAGAGCCAAGGATCTCATTATTTGGTGAAGATCCAAAGTAAGTTGATTTCTAGATCTATTAGAGTTTTGAAGGGCTTTTGGTTCAAAAAGCTTGGGAATGTATAGGTTTAAGCATTCTAGTATAAGTTCAATGCTTTGATTCCATGGGTTCTTAAATGTGATTTTTATTAAACGAGGACTTAGTTTGTTGTAGGAAATCAAACAAGTCCTATTTAAGGCGAAGAGGAAAGACAACAGTGAATCCTTTGTTGTCAAGCATTTTGGTGGGTAATGTATTTATAGTTATTGTGTGATTAGACAGAATCTTGCCTATATATGTGTGTATATGCATGTAAAAATTTTCTGAAATGTGTGATTGTCAAAAATGCTTATGATTTATGAACCTTGATTCTGTTATGCCATTGGACAATGTCATGGCATTCTGTTTGAATGAAAAGACAAACAAGCATAAAATCCAAACATATGAGTAAAAGAATATGTGCTTTATTTGGGTGAGAGTGGAACCATTCTGTTCGTCACATGCACATTGACAAGAGCCTTCTCTCGGCTGCCCGCTTATGGCATATGAGCTCCGAAAAAGGACTCATTATGTTCATGGTGTAAACTTCGGTTTCTCCATTCTGTTCATGGAACCCTCGAGCCATTTGATTGTGCATTTCATTTGTAAATTGTTAAGTATGATGCACTTAGGTGCTATTTGTTTTGCATTGTTTTGCTTGCTTAAAATAAATTTAATTGTTTTGTATCTGTACATATATGTATATCTATGTATATATGCTTGAATCTGGGCTAATTACGAATGGCTATAAATATATTAGCCACTGAGCTGTGTAGCTCAACCCTTTTTCTTCCCTCCTCAGGTGCAAACCAAGAAGATAGTGATTCCTGCAAGGCATCGAAACCACATTATTAGTTAAACACATTTGGACTAAGTCAGTCCTGTAATAGCACATTCGGCATATCATCATGGAGTATTTTGTATTTTGAATTAAGTTGATGTGTATTATGGTTTGTAATAACTCTGACAATATTTTTCCAAACGAATATAATGAAATTAAACTCAGTGGTATGATTCTGTTATATAAAAGGTTTGGATAATGAGATGTGCATGTGCATGCTTTGCTTGAAAAATTTGCCAATTGTTGTTAGTTTTAGAATAGCACGTAAGTGAGAAGGAGTGCATATGAAAAACACAGACGAAAGGAATCGTCCATGATGACGTCACAACACAGACGAAAGGAAAATATAGAGGAAGAGCATCGTCTATGCTGACGTCAGAACACAGGGGCAAGAAGGAATAGAAAGGAGAGGTATCATCTGTGCTGACGTCAGAACACAGAAGCAAGGGAAAATATAAAGGAGAAGTATCGTCTGTGCTGAGGTCAGAACACAGAAGTAAGGGAAAATATAAAGGAGAAGTATCATCTGTGCTGACGTCAGAACACAGAGGAAAGGATGAATCAATAGAAAAACAATCGTCTGTGAGGACGTAAGAACATAGAAGATAGACTACAGATGATAAAGGGTCAACTGTAATATCCCGTTTCCATATAAGGGTTGAACCATAAAAATTGGTACACGTGAGATCAATTGGAGAAATTAGGATAACACATCTCATGCTTATGCATTATATAATATAAATATACATGTGAACAGTGATTTTTGCACATGAAAAATGACTGTACATGTATTCATGACATTTCCCGGTATACCGAGAATAAATGTGATTGTTAGGAAAAGTGTGATTTGGTTGTGTAAAAATTTAA
>JAOTJB010000009.1:9946792-9960625 GCA_027123815.1 Erythroxylum minutifolium
AAATGGGCCCAAGTGGCTAATAAAAGTTCTATTGATTTTATTGTTTGTATCAAATGATTATAAAACAAAGTTAAACGTTTTGGTTATCAAATTTCTGTACTTTATGTTTATGATTTTTTTTAAAAAATTTATACCGACTTTTAAATGTTAAGTGATGTGGCACACCACCCTCGCGGGGCACAGATTCGGATATCACTATCAATATCGGGTTTGGGTTTGGCAGGAGTGGGGTGTTACAAGTTGGATACCTTATGGATCCAATCAATTCACTTATGCCAAAAAGTTACACCTTATTAAAATGGAGATGAAGCACTTTTTTAAAAATAATATTGGTAATGTTCACCATTTAGTCAACACTATTAAGAAGGACTTAGAGGGCATTCAACAGAGTCTTTACACCGATCCCAATTCCACTAAACTGCAAGAAATGGAGAGAATTGTTTTGCATAATTTTTCCAATGCTCTTTTATATGAATTTTCTCTCATAAAGCAAGGAACTAGAATGGATTGATTGATGAGTGGTGACAAAACACCTCCTATTTCTGCAAGGCTATCATCTTAGAAGAGCTAGAAATAGAATTTTCTCACTTGAGTTTAATGACCTCAAGCTAAACTCTCAATCTAAATTGCTAAATGGAGTTTATAGTTACTTCTCTGATCAGATGAATAAACCTTATAAAGACTCACTCCACTGCCTCTCTACTTAGGGAAATCTTACAGGGAAGCCTCTCCACCCAAAAAGCTAAATTATTGTTTCAAGAGATTGATGAAACCTTGAAATATCTTCATGCCCACAAAGCTCTTAGACTTAATGGTTTTAATATAATTTTTTTTCCTAAAGTCTTGGCCTCTTACAAGGAATCTTATTTTAGCAAGACTTTCATTACACTTGTCACTAAAAGTGGTGAGCCTAAATAGTTTTCTGACTTTCGTCCCATCTCATGTCGCAACTTTATTTACAAATTGATCTCTAAAATAGTAGCTCATAAATTAAGAAAGACTCTTCCAAATCATATTGGAGTTACTCAAGGTGCTTATATACCTGATAAGATTATTGGTGATAATGTTTTGATACTTCAGGAGTTGTTTAAAGCTTACTAAAAGAATAAAGGCAGGTCTAATTATGCAATAAAATTGACCTTAAAAAAGCTTATGATAGTATAGATTCCTTCTTAGGACATTTATTTAATGTATCACTTAGAGCATCACTTCTCCCTTCCTTTAATATCCTTGTTAATGGTCAACCTACGAATTAATTTAAAAGTTACAAAGGAATTCCCCAAAGTGACCCCATTTCTCCTTATCTATTTGTTACGTTGATGGAGGTTTTAATAGACTCGTCATAAAGGTTATAGAGAAAACCGGGGGCTTCAGATATCATGGAAAGTTTCAAATAACAAACATATGCTTTGCTGATAATCTTATTTTGCTTTCTAAAGTAAATTCCACATTTATGAAAGCTCTTAAAATTTTTATTAGGATGTCTGGTCTCTAAGTAAATTGCTCCAAGAGTGGATTGTTCCTTTCTAAGAATGCTACAAACTTTAAATTAACATTAGTTTCCATTAATGGTTTCAAACAAGATCCTCTTATGTTAATGTACCTTGGCATTCCAATAACAACTTCAAGGTTAAGTTTAAAGGATTATAATAGTTTGATTCATAAAAGCAACAATAGGATATCCTTATAGAGCTTTTAAATCCTCTCTATTTCTAGTAGAGCACATCCTATTGTTTCCATCTTGAATTCCATCATTTTTTGTTGGATAGTTCATATTCCCTTACATGTCAAAGTTATCAAAACCATTGGCAAAATCTTCAACATATTTTTATATTCTAGTTGTAAAGGAACTTGTTCGCTCAAGGTTACACGCTCTAGGTCAAACTTAGGGTTGAAATGGTCCAAAAAATCACCCAAATTTTAAGTTTTTTGTCAGTCCGACATAGGACACGATCGTGGCCCTGCCTGTCACGATCGTAGTCTGGATGTGCACGATCATGGCCTGACTTGACACTCTCTGTCATGATCGCGGCCTATGATGCACTACCGTGGCCTGGCTGCTGCTGGCTCCTCCTCTTCTGTCACGATCATGGCTACTGTGCACGATCGTGGCTTATGTCTTTTAGCCCGAAACTCTTCAAATCTTCAACATTATTCCCTGTTTACCCTGCAACACTAGCACACACATCAAGGTACCTCAAAAATATACAAATTTAAGCTCCAAGATTCAGACTAACCCAATAAAACACTTAAACACAAGAACTAATCTAATTAAACTCTAAATGCATACTCAACACTCAATTTAACACAAAATGCATAACAAATTAAACCCTAAAACATCATACAAAACATTACTATCAGAACTCCCAACAGGTGAAGATGAAATGGAGAGATGTGTGCATTCCCGAAAACCAAGGTGGTCTTAATATAATGTCTCACAAATAGTTAAACACTGTTATGCTCATTAAAAGATTATGGAGACTTATTTCTGATAAGCAGACTCTCTAGTGTAAGTGGATTCATAGTTACTTCATCAAGAACAATAATACATGGAGATTGAATATAGATAATTTTGCTTCTATTACTATGAAAGCTATATTCAAGATAAGGGAAAGATTCAGATATGATTTTATTCATCTTATTGGAAATGGTGAATCCAACATCTTTTGGTAAGATAACTAGTTACCTATAGGTCCTTTGGAGAAAATGGATGAAGCTTCAGCACTCAGACCATTGATCCAACAGATGGCCACAGTTTCAAAAGCTCTAACAAAGAAGGAGCTCACTAGACAAGCTCTAATACCCATCCCATTAAAAGTTAAGATTATATAGGCATCTATTAACACTGATAATGATAGGATCATATAAAAGCACACCTCTAATGGCATCTTTGATAGTAGTGTTTTGTATGATATTTTAAGGTTTGATTTGTTATGAATTTTGTGTTAAATTAAGTGTTAAGTATGCATTTAGGGCTTAATTAGATTAGTTTTTGTGTTTAAGTGTTTTTATGGGTTAGTTTGAATCTTTAAGCTTAAATTGTATATTTTTTAGGTACCTTGATGTGTATGCTAGTGTTGCAGGGTAAACAAGGAAGAAAGGTGAAGATTTGAAGAGTTTCAGGCCAAAACATATAGGCCACGATCGTGCACATTACCCATAATTGTGACAGAAGAGGGAGAGCCAAAGGTAGCCAGGCCACGATTATGCACTTCAAGCCATGATCGTGATAGAAAGGAAAAAGTGTCGACCACCATTGTGGCAGGTAGGGTCACGATCGTGCCCTATGTTAGGTTGACACGAAAACTCAATTTTTGGATGATTTTATGGACCGTTTCGACCCCGAGTTTGACCTAGAGCTGCTACTGAATAAATAGAACAATACCTAGCAGCCACCAGCAGAGATTAAAGAGCCGAGAGAACTAAACAAATGTGAGATTCTGCTAAAAATTTAAGGGAAAACCTAGACAGAGATCAATCGATTGAGGAAGGAGATGAAGGAAGAGAGGCACGGAGATACACTTAATGCAACGTACTTCCTGGAACATGTGGTTTCCCGCAGTTGCAATTCCAAGATTCATTCTGATAGTATTTCCTAGTTTTTATTTCGATTTCATTGATGTATAGAATTTGAGATTGATTGGAATTATTTGTCATTGAGTGTTAATTTTTCTGTTTAAACTCACCTTTGGGTTTATTTATTCTTGAGACTAATAAAATTGATTTGATGGTGTTTTATTTCGATTCATTGTGATTTAATTCGATTCGTCATAACTGAGTAATAAACTAAGAGAGTAAGCCGGTGAAAATCATCGATTTAGGTTAACTAGAGTTAGGTAAATCGATAGGTACAGAATTGAATCAAACTGACAGAGTCGTATAACGAGAAATTGAGCATAGATTCCTGGTAATTTAATAGACAATGTTAGAACTAATTTAGGTTTTGGAAAACTTGCGGATTGAGAGATCGCAATTTTCATAATTTGAATTAGGGATTATTAATTAGGGATAAGAATTATAACTCGAGATAGGGTAATTCACCCTAGGATTGTCTAGGCCTATGAAATCGGAAATTTCATAATTGGTTAGATTTTCTTTAATTTCGAATAGATTCCCTCTTTCTCTCAATTGGTCACTTCTAGGTTAAAATTCGGATTATTTTTGTGAGTTCGCTTTTGTTTGTTCTTTGGGGTGATTTAATTTCTCATATTTGATCCTTGATTGATTTAAATTTTTGCAGTAGTTATTAAATTAGATTTTGCAAACTTAACTGCCATTAGATTTTAGGACTCGTTCCCTTCCTCATGAGATCGATACCTTAGGTACTACGAGAACGACCCGTGCGTTTGTGGTAATTACCAAGGTTAAAAATTAGTAAAACTTAGAGCGTATAACCTTGCGAACAATCTTTACTAATCAATCATGCAGACAGGTACTTATTAACAATTTGGAAACTCTTCCTTAGACCAATATTTTTATTTCAGCCATCAATAACTACAAGCTTTTACTACTTTATGCCTTGCAATGAAGAACAAGCTACTATGGACAAAATTGTAAAATTTATGAACTTCACAACTTAATGTATTCTTTGTAAAAAGGCTTAGGAAAACACAGATCACTTATTCTTCTAGTGTAGTTATGTTATTGAAATATGGAAAGAATTGATGCACAAATGATGCCCTAATTGATTTGAGCAGTATCAAGGCCTAGTGTCATGTTATTAAGCTTCCAAACAAAACTGTTAAACGGTGCCTTTTCATTTTTTTATCTTCTCTGGTGACAGTAGTTTGGGATAAAAGAAACAATTGCATTTTTTAGGATAAATGCCTATCTAAAGAATAATTTTTCAACCAACTAATGCAACTTATTAGAACTCACATTGGCATTCACAAGCATAAGTTCTAGGAACTACAGTTTCTCAACACTAATTGGAGGGTGTAAACACTTTCTATTTTAGTACATCAGTTTGTAATCTTCTCTAGCAAGCTTATAGTTGCATTATCTTTGTGACAGCGCATCGTAACGCTAGTTAAAATAAAATAACGCAGTGGTAGTCTAGGTCGATCTCACAGAGAGTGTGTGTAAATTTTATAAAATGAAATTAATCGATTTATAGGTTTAAGGGCTTTTGGATTTTTCAAATAAGAAAATAAAATAAAACTATACTAATAAAAATTAAAGAAAACATGCAAAAAATGATAAAAATGGGGAACTTAGTAAGGAGCTGGTTCTTTGGTTCAATCTCAGCCTACACTCTAATTAAGTATATTTCATTGATTTGTTATTTTCTAACCTCTCCTAGCAACTATTAATCGTGAGTTAATAACTAACATGAGTTTTCCCTTAGTTTTTCTTTAATCAAGATATCTTTAATCTAGATACAATCATTAATTAAACCTAACCACCAAATAACCTAGGATACGATCTTTATATTTAATTAGGCAGTTGCATTATGAATTAGGAAAACTAATTAATCAAGGCAACAACCACATACGATGCATCATTTAACCTAGTTCATGTTATCCTTAATGATTACGAATCGTTAGTCACGACACATGAATTTCAACATAACAATTACATATTACATCAAAATTCTAGTAATAGGTTTGTAAATAAATGATTTAATGAATGCATTAAAATCATCCCTTCACAATACCCAATGAGTTCATACACAAATAATCGAACAATAATGAAAATTTGATTATCCATACGCAAAACCCAAATCAACTAACATAGAATAACACAATCAATTTCTAATGAGAGAAAGAAACAACAAAAATAGTATAATACACTTAAACTGGGTCCTCGGTGTCGATCTCACCTCCGAACTGGCATCGAAACGACTAGCCCTTTATGATCTCTCCCGAGAAAATAGTTCAGCCCCCATAAAAATACCCTATCTAAAGAACCCTTGTAGTGCCTCCACACTTCTCGCAACTCTCTTCTATTCTCTATTTTATTTTCTATTCTGTCTCATGCTACTGTAGCTTTGATGAGACAAATAAACATGTTATGCCCACCTTACTGTTCACCTATCTTTTTAACCCTTATGGACTTCTCTCTTGAGCATTGCGTTCAACGTAGACGTAGGTAGACGCTGCGTCTGTGCTTCCCATCTGTTACGTTGCCGTTTCATACTGATGCTTCCCATCTGCGCTGTGTTGTTTTGGTCATGGACTATTTCTTTCTAGTTGCCTTTATCTACTTCTGGTGGTTATTTGCATTTTTTTCTTCTTTTAATTTTCTTCTTGTCTTTTAATTTCTTCTTCTTTCTCTAAGAAGACGAGTGAAAATTAATCTTTGAAAAAGTCCCTAATATCGTGCTTTCGACTCACTTTAACTTCTTAGCTTCCAAATTGTGCCTAAAATCACATATGAGTTAAAGTGAGTATCTTAAGCAATTTCATGTCAATAATCACTAAGTGTTATGGAATAATTTCATAATCAATTAAGCACCTATCACCTTGTAATTTGCAAGTTGCTATATACTTGTACTCTTTGACTACCTTTTATGACTCAATTTAATTCATTTTTTCTTGAAAAATATATCAGTTTTACAAAATATGAGTAGATCATTAGTAAGTATTAATTTGAAGAGCTTTTGTTTAGCAATTTTTGTGAAATTTAAAACTTGAAAAGTTCCTATATTGTGAGAAATGATTATATGTAGAACTTCCACGTAAATTGAGAAAAGTTAAGGAGATAGAAGCCCTTGCCTAACTTCTTTACTCCTTTTTTGCTCTAGTAACAAGCACACTATAAATAGTAGTTTTGGCATATTGCTTCACCCAAGATATGAACTAATTAGGGATACCAAAAGCTTTGAATGTATGTGATAAGAAGTCCCATTTTATAAAGTCAAAATATTTTTTAAATTTTATTTTAATGGTGTAGGACTAACTTGTTCCTTTTATTTGGTACCCTTGTAACAATTTGTAAGCCACTAGTGCATTTTCTCCACTAGATATGTCTTCAATGAAAGCACTTTGGTGTTTGCTAATGATGAGTTCCATTACTAGCTTCAACCTTTAAACTAGGATCTCGAACCTTTAAACTACATTAATGATTGTAGAACCTTGTTCACCGTAATTTACATACAAATTTTAGCAAAGTCAATCCTTCCAACTTCAGTTGTATTTTCATCCATAAAGAGTGGCATTCCTATTGAACTTGTAAGATAGCTAAGACCTATCATGCTCTAATATTCCAAATGAATATTATATAATTGAGTCAATATAGGTATAGTTTTAAACTTATTTTATCTAATTTTATTCCTAGCTTTCATTGTTAAAGGACGATGGATTTCCCACTACAATGCCAAGGGTCTTGATCTATTGCTTTCTTGGATAAATATTTTGAGTTGAAGGTGAATAGAAAGAAATCCTCTTAATTAATAAGGGTCTTCACCAATCATAGTCATACCATCTTGATTCTACCCAATTTTTATCTACAGCAAAAGCAGTTTATTTTTCTAACCAATTTGCTATTCTAGCGACAGGTTCTAGCTCTAAGCACATCAATAAGAGGGGAAATGACACCCTCTTATGAGCCATCCTATGGAGGAATAAAAGAAAGCTTGGTGTTAGGAGTGTTATCACCTATAACTTGGGACCATGTCCTTTATGAGTGACTATTGGTGAGCATTGAGGTTTGAGTTGAGGTTAGCATGATATTGTATGGCTTTTTTCAGGTTGGTTGGTAAGGATGGAGTGATGGTGGTGTTAGTGGGATAATAAGGAATATCATGGAGTTTAGTGTTAGAGAGTGAAGGCAGAAGCTTAGAAAGAGAAGGAATGTCAAGGTTTTATTTTGGGGATAACATTTCCTAGATAGGTAACAAGCAATGTGGCAAAGAAAGATGTCTAAAAGTTCGTTGCTAAAAATGGAAAGAACAAGATGTGGGAGATGTTAAAGACAAAACCGAAGACAAAAATGCCTTAAGGAAAGCATCCATAAAAATGCAGACGAAATTAAGTAAGGAGACGATCAATTGGGAAAGAAGAAGGTTGGCAGAAGGAATCATAGCAGTATGCAAGAAATGCAAGGAACAGAGAAAAGTGTGAAGGAAGAAATCCACCACCTAGCTTCAAGAAGCATGAACAAATGGTAGGTAGAGAGGAGGTTTTTCTCTCTCTAAGTACTTCATCCTTTTAATGAAGCTTACTTTGATCTCTTCTTTCATTTTTAAAATTTGCAACAAGAAATTGTTATTAATGATAAGTTCATTGCTAATTTAAAAGTATGAACTTTTCAATTTAGACTTTAAGATTTAATAGGAATTCTATGTAATCATGTTAATTCTATGTAATCATGTTATGACTTGTATATCATATTAGAGGGAGGATATCGATGCTTACGTCAATCGATACTACAAGCATGAATGTTATTTTAAAAGCTATCAATATGTTATGGCATATATCATTGGTCAAAAATTTGGACAAATATTGAAAATATACAGCCGATGTTACCTTAATTGATCAAGAAGATGCTTGGAAGACCCAAAAAGGCTTCAAAAAGGGATCAGACTAAAGAACCAAAAAATCCAAACAAGTTAAGCAAGGTTGGAGTAGTTATTAGATGCCATCGTTATTTTGAAGTTGGTCACAACATAAAAGAGTACAAAAATAAGGATCAACCTTAGAGGTAACTTGAAATTGTTAAGGTGATTGTTAATTTTTTGTTTCTCTTTATTTCAAAAGAGAATTAAATGTCATTTTTTCCATCACAAAGTGTACATACATGTACATTGCAATGAAAAAGAGGAAGGCCATTAAAAAATGAAGTCTCTTCATCCAATATTACTAGTTGTCCAGTTCAAAGACCCACACAATCAGTATTTATAGACCCAAATACTATATCTATAATCTTAAGAAGGGAGAAATGGGTGGTTAATGAATATTAATATTTAATTTCAAGTAATTCTCTCCAAATTATTTAAAAACATAATTGTTTATGTTTGTACAGGAAGCTAGATAAGGAGTAACGTTTAAGGAAGTTAAGGGGAACATTTAATTTAATGTTTCTCTCTTAAATCATCTTTACGCTACTTATATGTAATTATATTATATGTTCTGATAATATGTTTTTTGATTTTTATGCTTCATAGATGAGTGGAAGTCAATGTCAAGTTCCCGAACCTCCAAACAATAATGCAATTGCAACTCAAGCTTCACAAAATACAAATGGCAATATAACTCAAACCAAGAGGATGATCAAATTAAGGGTTAAAAGATTTGTTCCAAGAAAACATCAAGTTGTTCATGGTGAATCAAATGCACATTAAATCACTTGTTGATGAATTTAGACATTATGCTTGTTATGATTTGACTGAGAATTTGGACAACCAAGTTATGGTTACATGTATTAGTTGTAATTGGTTTGAGAACTAAGACATTGGTATTAGTTATGCTTTGACTGAAAATTTAGGCATTATAGTAGTTATATTTTGGTTCACAATGTTATATGTATTTTGTTTGCAATATTTGTTCTATAGCGTCATTTGAAATGCTTTTGAATTCCTATCATTGTCACTCTTGAGCATGTGTTTTACCTACTAAATATTGAAACTTCGTCTTGGTCACTTCTCATTATCTTTCTTCTTCAGCTTTAACCAATTTTCTTTTTTAATTAATATGTTATTCCTTGCTTTTACATAAAATCTGAATTTGCAATATATTGATTACATCTTTTACTTGTTTTCTATTGGAGGAGCTTTTATATCTTATTTTGAGTGGTTTATGGGAAAAAGTTGCTAAGGAATTTGGTATACCGATTCAATTTCAGTGATTATGGATGTGGATAAAATGTCAAAATTATATATAGATAGTATATCACTGTATTAAAAGACGGTTCCAAACGTAAAAATTATAACATTCATCGCCAATATTCATGTAAATTCCATCAAATTGTCATAAAAACCAATACATCCGTTAAATTACAAATCTAGAAACAAATTGAGAGTTTGATGAGAGACAACAAAACGACATCGCCAGAGAAGAGAGACAAAAAGATGTCAAAAACGAGAGAGATGGTGGGCTAACGATGAGAGAGATGGTGGGCTAACGATGGGCAGAGAATGAGCGTGGCAGAATAGCCAAAGAGGGGCAAATGGGAGAAAGATGGGGAAACAGGATTAGGTTAGTTTTCTTTTTCTCTTTTTTAATATTAATTGATTTGATTTTGATATAATCTCACCTGAAATATCACTTAGACTTGGCATCCCACACGTAACTTAACATATCTAACATGGCTTGTAATCTCAACTTTGTTAATAGAGAGGCTAACATTATGCTATTTTTATAACAAATTAAAATCTTGAATATTTTATCCACTTTTAAAAGTTTGATTTATAATTGAAAATTTTAAGTTTTAGTAATTAATCCTTGACAAAAACTTAATTTAATCTTATTAAATTAATTTGCTACAATCAAAATCATTTTAAATTTACTTAAATAATTTGACTAATATCAAATTCTAACATATGATTTTCAACCTAAAATTTGCATTACATATACTTTATATTATTCGTAATTTTATATTTATACAAGGATCAAATAATCTTTTCCCATTTTAACTTATAAAACATATGTAAAAAATTTTAATAAAAAATTATTTATTATATCAAATTTGTATTATTATATTTTTTAAGATAGAATTGAAGTAAAATAAAAAATTTTCTAACATAATATATTGAAGGATTTTTTTTACAATTTTATAAACTTTAAAAATTTATTCAAAACAATACCTAATATTAATACCAAAACTAAATCCAATACCAATTTCAATATAACATTAAATATCAGAATTTTTGCCTTGCACATTTTAAATGCGTATCCAGGGTGGTAAAGATCACTGGTGCTCTTGCAGCGAGAACACGATGGGGTAAAAGCTCAGAATTGAGTAACAAAACATTTCGAAGCCCAAGTCTTGTTCGGATAAAAGTTAATTACAATTTTCACAGGATGTACATATAGGATGAAACTAGAGCTCATCCATCCATCCATCCATCCTCCGGTACATACGTCTGATGACGATGTTAAGAGTCAATGCATGGCTGCAGGTACGTCAAAATGTTTGTGTGATTCCAGGACATTTTTGGTAGCTTCCATTACTAATTGCCCGTTGACATAGTGTTGACGACAGACAGGCATGTAAATATCAGCCCCACCAATCAGATGTGTCTGAGTCTCTACCGTTTTCCTCAAGGTAAAAAAGGCTTTCTTGCCGCAGAGTTCACATCTTGCAGTCAACTTGGTCACAGTGTCTGCCAGAGGAATTATGTCAAGCACCGATCCAAAGCTCTTCCTGCCAATTACATCAGAGTCAGGGTGACAAAATAGCTAAAATAACACAACATTTGGAAAGCTAAATGACCAGCACCTCAAGTAATCTCCGTCGAGACCTGCTATAATTACAGTTTTCCCATCATGATCAGCAGCCTTGCAGCAAAACTCATAAAGATCGTCAAAGAATTGGGCTTCATCAATACCAATCACATCAACCTGCCAATAGAGGCAATGAGAAGACAACACCCGTCAAATTAGTAGAAACTAAAAAGTATACCTTTCGATAAGCATCATCTCCAAGCTTGTGTCTTAAAGAGGCGAGATTAGGCAAAGCCCAACAGGGAAACTTCGAGCCATCATGTGTCACCACATGATCCACTGCGTATCTTGTATCCTTGGCCGACTTCACCATTGCCACATTTCTGCACATCAGTTTCACATCTTATCAGAAACAATTTTATTAAGCAAAAACAAAAACAAAACAACCCCACTAGTTTCGAATTACTGGATCACAAATTTAAAACAAGAAAAAAATGGTCACTAATTTCATGATAGTAAAAACAGACCTTCCCTTGATGCCCTCAGCATTGACCCGACGGAGGAGAGCAGTGGTTTTCCCAGCGAACATGGGACCAACAATTACATGGATCTCGCCGGAAGCACGCTGTAACGGTCCCGACAGATCAATAGGAGGGAATGAAATGGAAGACTTAATAGCAGCCATCGGAGGTTAGGGGGAGCAAAAGCTAGGGTTTTGGGAGATTGGAAACGACGGAATGAAATTGAGGAAGAGACTAATTTCATGTTTGACATAAATAGAGTCGAGCGTCTGGTGGGTTCAAAGATTTGAAATTATTGTCTGGGAATTGGAGGGAAAGGATTGGGAATTTTAGGACTTTTGGTTTGCGAGGGAAATTTGAAGCTGTATTTGATTCTTGTAAAGCATTTCCTAGTTTATGGCTTTCTTGTACCATAAGAGTTCCACTTCTGTACGGTAAGTTGTATTGTACCAGATGTCAGCTATTCGTAGCTGCCTGATTGTTGCACAGGCACTTTAAACGGAAAGAAAACGCCGCTAGATTCATGTTTTGAGCCTTCGTCGGACGTAACCATCCATTCAATTTATAGCTTTTTCTCCCAAACTCAATTCTAATTTGTCTAAAATCTCTGAATTTACGATAATTTAAAAATCAGATTGAACAGATTAAAAAACAGTTTAAGGTTTAAAATTTTAACTGATATTTAATAATTTTAAAATTAATAAATAAGAAATAAGAGTAAATATAAATAAAATATTTATTTATTGAAATAAAAAATTATACCGATATCTATTATTTTATAATAAATCTAATCTAATAATTTAAAATAAATATAAATCTAACGTAAAATTTAAAATAACATACTAAATTATTAATTAATAATTTTTTAATTTTTTAAATATACTTCTTTAAAGTATAAATATTTGTCCTTGAAACACTCTTAAATTGTCTTAAACAAATGTTTTTATCTATACTAAATGATAGGGGCATCGATTGGACCCGAGGCCTCAGGTCTAATTTTTGGGCCCATCAGGTCTTAGGTGGAGCTTGAGCAAGAGCTGTTCAGGCCTAACTCAACTTGGAATATGACTATTCTAAATAAAACGACATTATTTTGCACCTTTAATTTAAAAAAATTGTTCAGGTTCAATCAAGCTGAGCTTAAGCTTAGGCTCGAACTGCATCTAGCCTAGTTAGGCTTGGGCTCGAGCTCGAGCTACTAGCTCGGGTCGATCAGGCCCCGAGCTGGTCCTAAGCGGGCCATTGTCATCCTTAGTATAAATTACTAATTAATAACTTTGTCCTTTCAATGTATTTCTATAAAGTTTAAATAGCATTCCTTATAATACTCTAAATTTATCTTAAATTAATTTTCTTATCTATACTAAATTAATAATTAGTAATTTTTTAGTATTCTTTTTAATATACTTTTTAAATTTTTAAATAAATTTTTTTTATTTTAATCCACAAATACTAATATTCTTAATATACCAAAATAATTTAGAATTATATCTTCTGCTTATTTTTAAGTTTTAGTATTTATTTTAAATATGATGTAAAATATAGCATAATAAATTCTCTAAAAATAATTGCAATTTATGAAAACTCATTGTCTATTCTTCCAGCCCATAAATATACCTTTAACGTCTCTGAGTCTTAAGCTATGGCTCACACTGCTTCAACTTCCATTAAAGTATTCAAGAAAAAATGTTCAATCTTCTATTATTAGCAAGGAATTAAGGCTATTTTCAACTCATTTCTTCAAAATAGAGTGAAGTTTCATCCATTTTAGAGATGCTACAGTATTTTTCACTCCAATTCACAACTCTATTTTTCACACTAAAAAGGAATATTCTCAGCATATTCTTTTTTACTTTTCATTAATGATTATTAAAATTACTTTATAAAATTAACCCAACTTTTCTTTTTCGAGTATATTTTTATTCACAATATTATTATTGTTATATTTTTATGTTAATAAATAATAAATAATAAAATTTCAATTAAAC
>JAOTJB010000009.1:9967068-9981249 GCA_027123815.1 Erythroxylum minutifolium
GCATGAGCATGCTATATGTCTGTCCTTAAGTCTCTCATTGGTCTTCTCATAGACCCGTTTCCCTGATCCGACCCGTTTCCCTGATCCGACCCGTTAGGTGGGACCGAGATGTTGCACTACATCCCGTCTCTATCCAATATTTTATTTCCTGTTATTTCCACTTTTATTATTGTATAGAATTAGGAATAGCAGTTTGATGAAAGGATTTGTGAATGTTGAGATATTCTATACTTACCTTCGGGTTTTTTATCTTTGATGTAATAAAATCTGATTGTTTTATGTTTATTGGATTTATTGTGATTGATTTCTGTGATTACATAATTTGGTAATGGACTAAGATGGTGAATCGAATGAAAAGAATGAGAAATTAATCAAATCGGTAATTGTGTGAAGAGAGATCTCACATAGGTTCCCGATAGTTTATTGGACAACTTCAGATATAATTAGGGTTTTGGATAGATTGTTAATTGAAAAATTGCAATTTTCTATAATCTGATTAGGGTTTACAATTTACGGTTAATAGTTATAACTCGAGAGAAAGTAATAAACCATAGGATTGTCGAGGACTAATAATCCGATAATTCATAATCGATTATGTTAGTGTTAAAGATAGGTAAAAATTCCCCATTCTCTTAATTGATAGTTCCTTTAGGTTGATTCTTGAGTGTGGTTGCAACTGCTACTTTATTAATATTTTGTAATTGATTATTATAATTGAGTTGTGTGATTGAATTAAATTGTTACCTTAGTTTTGTTACATTTTGAATTACTACAAATTATCTTGGCATTAGATTTTAGGATTAGATTATCCCTCCTCATAAGATCGACACCTTAAGTACTACGTGAATGACCTATATGCTTGCAAATTATTGAGGTTATTAATTATAACTTACACATATTGGAAAACCATTATCAAGTTTTTGGTGTTGTTGTTGGAGAGGCGATTAATTTAGTTTTATAGTTTTAGGCATTTAGTTAGTTTTTCATTTTTCATTTTTCATTTTTTTCCATTATTTTTTCCTACTTTTGAAATCTTGCTCTTGCATGAACACAAGAGTCACGAGGAGTTCGAGTCACGTAGCTGAAACCTTAAATTTAGACATCACTTGACTAGTACGAACCATTAGAAAAACTTGGGGTGACAAAGAAGAAGAAATCGTGAAATCAACAATGGCTGAGGAATTTCAGCAATATTTGGAGACGTCAATAACAGACCCTTATAGACTTCATGAGACCAGGGTTCAATACGGCTAACCAAGGAGTAACTAGGCCACCCGTACAAGCAACATCATTTGAAATCAAACTAGCCCTCCTAAATATGCTTCAATAGAATGTGCAATTTTAAGAACGTGCAGTTTTATAGACTAACGAATAAAGATCCCAACGTACATATAGTGAAACTCCTTGAAATTTGTGATACCTTTAGGTACCATCAGATGTTAGAAGATGCAGTTAGAATTAGGCTCTTTCCCTTTACCCTTAGAGATGGAGCAAAGGCTTGATATCATTTTCTCAACCCAGCTAATGTCATGGCTTGGGATCAGCTAGTTTGTGCATTCTTAGACAAATATTTTCCCTTTACTAAGACCACGAAGATAATCAAGGAAATTACCAACTTCTAGTAAAGTGACGGGGAATCGACTTACGAAGTGTGGGAAAGATATAAGGATTTACAACGGAAATGCCCACACTAAAGGTTGTGGGATAAAGGGTCCCCTTACTTTAATTTTTGTCCCCTATCAAAGAGTTTAGTGGTTTCCCCATTCATAAAGACACTAAAAGTAGTATTTGTGTTACACATCTTAATCCATCCAATGAATTCATTTAGGAAACACGTTACTTCTATAGCTTCCAGGGTAAAGGACTAAGCAATTGATTTAAAAGCCTTGTGTATGTCTATTTTGAACGCGCATCTCGTCATTACTTTGCTCCTATGGTAATCCTTAAGTAGTCCTTGAATTAATAGGATGTTATCCCTAATGCTCCTACCTTGTAGAAAGGACCCTTGGCTTAGAATGATGATGTCCTTAAGGAAGCTTGAAAGTCTAGTAACAAGCATTTTGGCCAAGATTTTGTACTAAACATTGCAATAAGAGATTGGTCTAAAATTATGCAAACCAATTAGATTACTAATCTTTGGGATTAGGAAAATATCAGTATTGTTTGTTTCTCTTCATATGCTACAATTTGGTAAATGCTTAAGGATAAAATTGGTTACTTAATTCTTTACTAAATTCTAAGATTTTTGAAAGAAGTTTGCATTAAAATCGTCTAGTACAGGTGCTTTCTTAGGGTTAAGACTCCATAATGCACATCTGACATACACTTTATTGAATTAAGCAGCTAGATATATGGTATGATTTTCAATGATTAAAGGAGGAATGATGTTCTTGAGTTCACACAACAAAGATCTAACTTTAGTTGTTATGCCAATGGTATTTTTGAAGTGAGCGAGAACATAATCTTCGTATCCATTAAGCTCATTTAGTTAATTATTGAATCTAAAATGAGACTGCTTAGAATTAAAAGAATCTTTTATTAGGACTTCAATAGGTGAGTGGTCAAATGATAGAGCCTTATGAGAGTGAACCTTACTCTTAGTGATGTGATTTAGCTAAGAGGAGTTTACCATTGCTTTATCCAATTTGGTTAACGAGACCTTTGTTGTTTCTTGTTCCAAGTCAAGAAGTTTCCATCATATTTAAGATTAGAAGCTTCCACTTTAATTACTTATGCTTTCCCTAAACCCATCATTGAACAAGTTGTGTCCTTTATTCTTCCCCTTAACCTCATTTGGAATAGAGAATATTATTGAAGTCTTTTATTAACAACCATGGATAGTACATGCTGTCGTGTATGTTAAATAAATCTGTCCACAAATCATCCCCCTGAAAGGAAAAATTGGAAGCATAGATAAAGGTAATGCAAAGAATCTTTGAGTTATCAAGTACTTTGACTCGCAAATGGATGAGTTTAGCAAAGTACTTGGCATTCAATACCTTGATCAATGATTAATAGGTGTTTTCAATCAACTTGTAGGTTGCTAAATGTATAAAATTTAATTATATTAATATCAATATCTTTTGATTTTTAATAATTATGATAAATAATTATTAATTACAAAAAATGCCAAATTTCGGTCAATTTTGTAATAATACTCTGAACTTTAAAAAGTGGCAATGAAATACTAAAACTTTCAATTTTTTTTCAATTATAGCCTGACATTAGTTTCTTTGTTAAGTTTGCTAACATTACATGCCACGTATCCAAAAACCCTTATTATTAGTATACATCAGTAGCACTTAATAGAACAAATCCTGATTAATGAAACGATATCATTTAATCACGTAAGTAAACAATGTCGATTTTTTAAAATGACAAACCGCTTCATCTGCAGTTTTCTATTTCAATTATGAACGATCACTGCCCTTCGATTTTGTTCAATTTTTTTAGAATTGAAAAGATTTGTAAGTTTCATCGTTTTATTATCTTTTTTAAAGTTTAGGTTATAATTACAAAATTGACCAAAGTTTGAGATTTTTTTTATAATCAACCCATTAAAATTTGATATGTTAAGAGTTGAATTAAATTAACATCTAATATTATAATAAAAATAAAATAATAGATAGGATGATGAAACCAAATAAGTTTTGATTTTTGGTTTCTTTGTCATAAATTCAAAAATATATATATAATATAAAATATTAATATTAATCATGTGTAAAAAACTAAAAATAGGAAATCGAAATAAAAAACTTAAACAAAACTATTGATCGTCGATTGTTTTTAGAGGATAAAGACTATTACATTATGATGGGTTCTTTTAGACTTTTCCTATACTCGTTAAAAAACTGTAGAGAGGTTAAGGTTATTCAATAGCCTCCAAAGAGGTTGAAAACTTGTAAAGAGGAAACAAGAAGCCTATAATTTTGAAATAAAAGCCTTTTATGGTTGAAAAGTGGTGGTTATTAGTGGTTACCACTAGCCACGTAGGATTTAAAAATATTTTAAAATTTATGAGACTACCTCTATGATGTTTTAAGGATTATTGTATAAAATTATTTTGATTAGAAATTAGTAAAAAATAGAAAATACACAAATTCAAACTCCTCTATAATGTTTGAAAATACCAAATGTCTTTACTGTTTTTTCTACTGACATATGGTGGATGAGTTCTTTTTATAAGCATTAAAAAGTTCAAATTCATCATATGAAAACTTAATAAACTTAAAATTTTTTATTTAATCATAGAATTCCTATTTCAAATTGGCATAAAATAGTGTTGTTCATTGATAAAATTTAACTTAATTATGTTTCAAATTATAAATGCATTCATATGAAAAAGTTTATATAATATCTTAATTTTATACTGTATTTTTTTTTTTTTGAGAAAATAGAAATGTATTAAGCTTGGAGAGCTTTAAAATAATGAAGTCTAGCTACATTACACTTAATGGCTTTAGTGAAAGTTCCGAAACGCGTCAAGGAAACCACTAATCTCTAAGTCATCTACAACACGTAAGTTCTTTAAGATCCTGAACGTTAGGATTGCAATGATGTTTCTTTAAAAACTTCTAGGTTAACTTCACTCCTATTGCCTGCCTGTCTATCAATTTAACAATCACCAACCTTAACAGAGGATTTGTTAATACATTTAACAAAAGAAGTCAAAAGCATATCAAAGCTCCCAGGCAGAGGATTTGTTAATACATTTAACAAAAGAAGTCAAAAGCATATCAAAGCTCCCAGGCCTAATAGTCTTAACACATCATGGAATATGAACTTATTAATGTTATTTTAGACTTCTTCAACAAAGGAATTATACTGACAGAACTTAATAAGACCTATATTTCTTTAATTCCTATAATATTAATAAGACCTATATTTCTTTAATTCCTATAATATTAATCCATCTTCCTTGCAAATTTAAGGTTTACTCATTTAAGGAATTTTGATTTAATTGCAATTCTACAATGCAAATAAAAGTAAGAGAATCAACAAGTAAAGATAGAAGCAAGAAATCAGTTTATTACTTAAAAGTTAGTTACATTACTTTTCAAAAGAGATTATCCTATTTTACATGTATCACTATACAGAGAGCCTAACAAAAGAACTAAAATCCTTAACTTGGGCAATGATGATTTGTGACAATTACAAGCAGAAATCAGAATTGAAAACTATACACATAAGTAAAATATGCAGATGTTTAACAGAAACTGACTAACTACACTGGTTTTATCTAAACTAGTTGTACAATCAGCTGTCCAAAGCATTTAGTTTCTTAGTTCTTGCCAAACTATTGAAATCAAGAAATGATAATAAAAAATTCCCATATGGTCTATTCTACAGAGTGACAAGTTTTAATCAATATTCTCATAAAAAGAATAACAATGTGATGACTTATTCATGGGAACCTTAGATGGGTAACCCTATAATGTTTCACACTAATAAAATCAACAAGAAGCCCAAGTACAATCCTTTTAGAAGGAAACCCAACAATGGGACAATTCAAAGTATACCTGACAAGAATCAACAAATACTGCCAGATATTACAGAACATTAAAAACTAAGAGGAAAGAACGAAAAAAGAGTAGTCTATGATCTTTTTGTATCGCTGCCTCAACAGAGATGCATAATACATTTTTTACTATATCCCGCAAGCTGCTTTTACATCTCACTCAAAATAAAACAAAAACCAAGAGGGGTAATTCAGAACTCAAACTTAGCACAAAATCCCTTATACTTCTAACTTTAGTTCTTCAAAACAGGCACTCCAGTTAGCTATGACCAATTTTCTTTGACCGAAAATATTATAGAGGGGAAGTGCAGAAATTCACAGTTCACCTGCTTCTCCAAATTATCTTTGCTACAATATCTTGAAAACCAAAATAAACTCCTAGGCAGCAATTCCTGGACCAATATAAATCAAGAATGGGGATGGAAGCGTTATTAAAAATGAATGAAGAAAAAAAACATTATCAGTCAATGATAATCAGTTGTAAACAAATAAGCAAGGTGTTCAAATTTTGTAGACACATATGTGTTGACCAACACAAGAAAATACAGCTACATAATTAATATGCATTCACACCCAGCATCCAAATCCTTAGGTCATTCAAACTATTTTGCTGAAGACCAACTATAATTATTGTAACCATAAAATTGGAATCATGATCACATATTTCTCAAAATTTTCTAACTACATCCTAAAGAGTGTTTATAAAGGGCTAACAAATAAATTTTCATGTTACAAGAATGATATTTACATGAATAAACATTAAGCATGCTTTCATGTGTAAGATTACATACGAAACAAATAAAGTTTCGTTGTTGAAGAGAATATCAAAAGTGACACAAAGAAAGAGGGAGAGAGAGAAAGAGTGACGTATGTATAAGAACTATTCTCTTCACGAACTTTAGACCTCGTAACTTTTCAATACTTTAATGTAGCCCCCACCAGTGCCATGTAAACCTTGTTGTTTGATTAAACTTAACCCCTAATGTTTCTTCATGCCACAAAAGATACCAAATATAGTAAACTAACATACGAGTCATTTCAATTGACTGTATCTCCCAAAAAATGCACCTTAAAGAAGAGAAGTACAATCCAGAATGGTGTTCAGGAAAAGAATTCTTATAAGAAGAGATAGGAATCAAGTGAATTGAGTTTTAGGAACAAACTCGATTTAGAAACATATTGCAAGCCTATTTAGGAACAAGAACATAACTTCAGATCATTACTATTTGGATCTCCATTGCATTTAGTATAGATTGCGTTTCATCCCGTGTTCCTTCCACATTATAATCCTAGTTCTCACATCATGTACTCAGATCTATTCTCAGGGTAAGAACTGTGTCAAAGAGAAATATAGTCACTTATATGCTTATAGCTTAAGACAATGGAATTAAAGGAACAAATAAAAAAACAGAGTATTTCTGTCAAAACCCAGTTGAAGTACTTAAAGACGATGCACCTTAGAGGTGTCCTTTGTTTTTATTATTGCATGCTTTAAAGAGTTTGTGATGTTGCTGCACAGATGATGACTTCTAAAGCTATGGTCTATCTTAAAGGAACAGACATAAAAGGGGACCAAAGTGACTAAAAAAATCTTCATATTGGAGTTGTCAGCAAGCATATCATCAGAGAATCATTCATAAGCCTGTTTCTTAGAATAGAATAGCACCAAGCAATTAAGCATTCACCACAAGAAATTAAATTTGTCAATTCCAAAATCGTCTGTTTTTCAATTAGCTTGCTTTTAACCAGATAAGATAAAAGAAGTTGACGAAACACAAGTGCATCTCAATTTACTAGTTGAGATACAATTTTTCACGGAAGAACAAAATCCTATGGATAAGAGTTAGCAATTTCAGTTCAATACCAACAATGATGGCCCAATTATTAAATACAAACAATGATAAGCAGTTCGATTCCAGTTGAAAAAAGAAACATTTATGAAGTAGACCTAAAGACCATGTGACAGAATGTAATGGTTACTGTAAGAAAAGATTATGACTCTCAAACAAGTTAAACTTAAAAGGTGTGACTATGAAGATGTATAAAGTATGCAACCAACTGCCTAAAAACTAACAACTTAAATATTTGTTAAGTCATTTTGTCCTCATGTGTACAAGAATCTATGATCCTTGATTTTTCTGTGGCATAAGTAAATCAATTTGTGAATCTAAAACAGTACTTCACAAAAATAGAAGAGATAAGACATGAACTAGTAAATCAGCAACAAGTAAACATTATAAACAAGAATGTATTTAGAAGTTGGCTTTTGCTTGAGCACCCAAAAAGGACAGCTCCTTGGCCTCCTAAATGTAGGATGTCCTCTCCTAAGCAAATTTTTATCCTCTCTATGTGACCCAAGTTAAAAATATTTTAATTTAAATCTAAACCAAACTAAGCTATATGAGTTTCTGCCAATATATCCTCAGGTTATCTTTTCGTTAATAGAACCATTCAATCCATCAGCAATTGCATAAATGCCTCAACAAGATTCCTTTTTTGAGCTATACATAGCTATACATAAACAAAAAAGTGTTGGTTCAATGGCATATGATTGAAGGGATTGCATTAAAGACTATCCTAAGAAAAGCTAAAATCAAATAGGTTCACACAAAAAGACACCCACTTTTAATTAATCTCATCATGATTAAAGATATGAATGTTCTTCTATCAAAAAACCAAAAAAAAAGAAAAAGATAAGAATGTTCTGATGAACATTTGTGTAGGCGATCCTTGTGCTCTTTAGGGTTTCAAGATTGAAAAACTATTGCATAAACATTTGTCGTAATGGTTCAATTTCAATAACTAGATCCCCAAGATCACAATGCACAGATAAACAGAGGCAACAGTTGAATGGATACAAATGACAAGGAGTTCTTACCTCTATTTGACTGTCTTTTATTAACACTATAACCGCCAACAAAGCCAGGAGAATTTTTAACTGAAACAGTCGAAGTGGCATTTCCAAGTCCATAACCAAAGGAGCCAGATCCTTCTTGATCAGAACTTGATGATCTCCAAGTGGAATCCGCATAATCAGAACCTCCAGCATAAATGTCAGCTAATGTTCCACTAAAAGCACCATTTGATGCAGCATATGATGATGTTGGGGCCATAGCATTCCCACTGCTTCTTCCATAGCCACCTGTGCCCAAACCTACACTGTTTTCACCATCTCCATAGCCAAAATTCAGACTGCTAGTGGAGACATTATTTCCTCCAACTTGACCTGAAAGTGGCGAAGAACCCCAGTTAACTCCACTACTGCCAAAAGTGCTTCCTCCAAAACTGCCACCTCCAGATGCCGCATATGCATTAGAACTTCCAGAACTTGTATTATAGTTGAGTCCCCCATCACCCCACAAGTTCCTACTTACCGAGCTGAAAAAGGAAGTATTACCTCCATTGCCTCCATCATAACCTACAGGACTAGCAAACCTATTTGTATTGCCAATATAGTAAGGGCTCGCTCCTCGCCCATAGCTGAGATTGCTGGTAAAAGTTGCACTCCCCCCATAACTAGGGCTTAATGCTGGCTCAAAATTTATACCCATTCCATAACCAGAACCAAATGGTGGAAACCCACCTCGGCCACCAGCCACTGGACTAAATCTACCATCCATCCTAAGTCCATAGCCTCCGATAGTACTAGGAGTGTATCCCTGAGTGAAGCCATTAAGGAAGCTATTTGACCTACTCAGACCATAGTTATATCCACCCAGTGGGCTACGACTAGGTCCAGGTGATAACTCTTTGGGAACTGCTTTCTTAACCTCAACTGTTTTTCCATTTAGTTCATGAAATGTCTTTGTCAATACTTTGTCCACTGCCTCCTCAGAATCATAAGTAATGAATCCAAATCCGCGTGGCCTTTGGGTGTTGTGATCATACATTACCACAACATCTGTAACTGTTCCAAACTGATCAAAATACTTCTTAAAATCACTCTCTGTAACTGTAGATGCTAAACCTCCTACAAAAATCTTCCTTGTGCGGATTGGACTTGGAGAACCATGGGTGCTACTACCATTGTTTCTGGTCAGAATGTTCTGGTTATCCCTAGGAACAGCCTTTTTCGCTTCCACCTTAGGGTGAAAAGTTAACCGTAAAAAACATCAAAGACTAAGCAATGGAACTTTAAATGATAACATGTGCAGCAGAAGAAAAGAAAATAAAGTAGCTCAAGCTAGCTCCACTTGATTGTAGGGCTCAATTTGAAAACAAATTGAATGCAACTCATAACTATAAAACTGCTGCAGTTAGACATTGGATTCATGCCTTCATGGGAGAATAACAATCGAACCAATGGTCATAAATTACATATCAATCTAGAGCTTTTAATTAGACTTGAGCAGACACTCACCATCCTGCCATCAATGTTATGCTTTTCCTTTATGACTCTGTCTGCGACATTTGGATCAGCAAAAACAACAAAACCAAATCCACGGGCACGCCCTGTGGTTCGATCCTTCATGATGACAACCTCCACTAGCTCTCCAAAAGACCCAAAGTAATCCTTGAGCCGATCTTCATTGGTGTCCCAAGAAATTCCACCAATGAATAACTTGCCATTATCAGATTGCATTTTTCTTTCCTCTCTACAAAGCAAAACTAAGCTAACTCAGTAGCAAATCCCAGAAATAACAATCACAAATTGGGCAATAATTCATCTAATTCAGAAAAGCAATCATATATTCATTTCAATTATTTTAAGTTTTAAACAGGATGCAATTCATAACGCAACACATAATTTGAACATCATCAACATTAGTATAACGAAATGCAGGCGTTTAATGGAAGTTAATTGCATTATAATTGAACGAACGAAGGCAAAAAAACCACTTCAATTCCTTATTTGAACACTTTTAACTCCTATATTCTGTCAGATTAAAAAAGTAAAAGATCCTTAAACTATCAATCAACCAAGCAACCTTAACACCACCAAACCTGGGTATTAAAATGTCAACAAAAGGGGAAAAAGAAAACAACAGGAAGGAAAAACCCAGAAATAGAATCAGTAACAAAATCTGATAAATGTCCAGACTTGAGAAGTGAATCAAAGATCCAAATCCAAAATACCATAAACGCACCGATTAAAGAAAAACCCAGATGCCAAATCTCGTCAAGAAAAACAAATAATTAAGATCTGAGAGGAGGCAAAATATGAACAAAAATAGAGGGCATGCTCATCCTCCTACACAATATGCCCCCTTCCCCTTCAAATTGAGTTACGATTGCTGTGTTTTCAATAAGCTAATTCTATATTCAATTACCAAACAGATTGCAATTTACAAATAAATATTGTATTGAGAGAAATAAAAAAGGGCTGCCTTTGGTTTTGAGAAATATAGAGAAGGTTCTGTGGAGTCTGGTGTGAAGAATTTATAGGGAGGGGCTGAAAATGGAAGGAGTTTATTTTCATTTTCTTTTTTAAGCATTTTTTTGTTTGAAATTTATGGCTACTTTTTGAGTAAAAGGCCAAAATGGAGCTGAGAAGAGAAGACTATATGTATTTTATTTGGTAGGCCTTTTCCAATTCCATTCGAATCATTTTTAACTTTAATAAACATTAATGTGTGTTATTATATGATATTTTCTCTCAGATGGTTGCTCAGAAGGCGATTTGATTTTGAGCATCATCTGTTGTTTTTCGCCTGCAATTTGATCGTTTCCGAGTTGCAGGTGGTGGTCATCTTTAGTTCGTGAATGTCACATAAAATAAAAGATATAAGGAATATTGAAATTAGTAAGGATAAATAAGTCAATTGTGATATATATATATATAATTGTTTCGTCCATTTTGATATTCTTTCTTTCCTTTCTCCTGCACCTCAACAAAAAATATTCGTGTTGTTAAAGTTTGAAGGTACCACCTCCTTTGCGTAACTTTAATATATGTAATATTGGCCTAATGTACTAAAGATATAATGAGTGCTAAAAATAAGTGTTGAATTAAGACAAGTTCCAATCGGTGTTTTGATTATAACGAAACATAATTATTATTGATAAGTTTATTATTTTGATGAAAAGCAATATAAGAACAAAATGAAGTCTTAAACTTAAAAAAATAGTTTATGAAGTTAATAAAGAGAACTCGGAGTTTGCATCCATTAAAATGAATATGAAATCAAGAACAAAAGAAGATCAAGGCTTAATTAAGGTAATTCTTTAATTTGTACTGATAGTTGATGCAACATTGGTTGATGTTGACCATTATTCTAATGACTAAATTGGTCGGTCAATGCACTATATGTAGCTGTTGTAACAGCCAGTTCTAGGCTCTAATGACTAGTAAGAGCTCCAAAACAATATAAATATGTGTTTTCTTACTTGTTTTATATCAATAAGGTCTTAGGTGTTGTATATATACATTAAAGAGTCTTTCACTCATTTAAGCTATTAGGAAATTAGAACATGATCCAATTCCGACCGTAGTGGAATAATTACAAAATATTTTTATATTGTAATTTTCCAAAAATTAAGATCACTTTAATTCTATAAAATGATTAACACATGAGTCATAACAAAGAATGAATCGTAAGTTGTACCTTATTCCGAAGTTTAATTATAATCTTGTCATATCCCTCGAACTGTTTCTGAAATCGATTCGTCTTACCCACTATAGCCGCATAAGTGTCTGGTCTCTAACGGTATCCACAGAATAAGTTGAAAGAACTTTGTAACTCTTACAAAGATGGTTAAACAAGAAGGGCTAGCTCCATTAGAGTTTAAGCTTATTTATAATTAGTTTTGGATTTTTAGTAATTTAATTGAAATTAATTTCTAATTTCAATTAAACTTTAATTAGAATTTCGAATAATCCTAATTAAATACCAATTATGCTTAAATAAGATCCAATATCTCATATTTATCCTTATTTATTAAATATCTCATATTTAATTATAAAGTTTTTAAAACTTTACATTCAAGTCCAACTTAATTAAAATATCTTTGCTCTTTTTAACCCGTTCTTCATGTGAGAGCAAAGATGTTTAGTGAATTTGTTTTCTAACAAACACCTACACGTTTGCTTAAGTATCTCCATACTTTAGTCTATGAGATCGACTACTTCTTTCGTAAGGAAAAACATAATGTGTGCTAGTCTTTTTACATTATATTAATGTCTAGTCTTAATAGAACAATTATAAGGAGCAATTTAGGGATAATACATAAATGTAATATGAATTTTATAATTATAATCTCATTATAATTTCATTTGTAATATATAATTAACCCATGAACTTTATCATATACATCTAAACATGTATAACATAAAGAATATGATCGTGTTTTTCAAGGTTTAAAATTTATAAATCCTCAAATATCGTAAGCACACGGGTCGCGACTGTAGTATAAGAGGTGTCGATCCTACGAGAAAGGGGACTAATCTAATCTTAAAATTTAAGGCCAACAATATATAAACTCAAAATAAAGAATGCACGAAAAGTAATCACGAGAATTGACTTTAATCACTTAAAATAGAAATTAAACACAAAATAATTAACAATTGAGGAATATTCAATCGTAAAAGAAATCAACCTAAGGAATTTACTAATTTATGAGAAAGGGGATTTTACTTGTCATTAATGCTAACCTAGTCGATTATGTGTCAATGGATTGTCGGTTCTAAAATGTCCTAGGGCTGATTACTCTCTCTCAAGTTATAACTATTAAACCCTAATTAGATTATAGAGTTTGTAATCTGTCAATTCACAAATTATCCAAAACCTAGTTAGATCTGAAGCACTCTAATAAACTATTAGAATATCATACGGGATCTCTCTCCGCACAATTACTAATAGATTTATTATGGTTTCTATTAAATCAACTAACTCTTATTAATTTAATTTAATCATTTTTCATTTGGTTCACCCTCTCAGTTTATTACCAAATTATGCAATAACGTAATTAAATCACGAAGTTCATCCAATAACATAATCAACTAAATTAACATTAAATCAAAATAAAATCCCAAAAGAAAGTTTAGAACACCATCAATATTCCAAATCCTATCATCATACTATCCATTTCAATTCTATACATCATTAAAATCGAACCTAAAAGGAATACAACTTGGAATAGACGATGGAAGGTAGCGACGTCGAAAAACCTCTTGATCCGAGAAGCACGTCGAGTCAGCTTCGTCTTCCTCTTTTTCCTTTTCCTTCTTCTCGTTCTCTCTCTCGATATTCTCATTTAGGTTTTCAATGGTGGCTGCTTTCAAGCTCCCCCTTTTCTGCCTCTATTTTGTTTTTTTATCCTTCTTTGTGTTTTGGGTAACCTTAGGATTTTTTGGGGATTCGAAAGGTCTAAAAAATCCCTTTAAATAGAGCATTTGGATCTTTTACCCGACCTAGGCCATGCTCGTGACTCACATCTGAGCCTTCTGTTATAATCGTGGCATGTTGGCCATAATTGTGGGTCGTTCCTTGAGCTTCTGTCTACGATTATGGGCCAAATCTGGAGTTTCTGTCAAGATCGTGGCCCAATAAGCCACAATCTTCGGCCATTGTTTCATTCTAAATGTCTCCAAAATTCCTCTGCTCTTCGATGTTGACTCTTTAATGCTAACAAATACATCAAGGTACCTAAAAAATATACACCTCAAAACATAATATTTAAGCTCAAAAGCTTGTACTAACCCTTAAAACACTTAAAACATAAAT
>JAOTJB010000009.1:10020523-10033192 GCA_027123815.1 Erythroxylum minutifolium
GAATACATTCGGTTAAATGGAGAATGGAGATATACAATTATGGTCTAAAATGTAGTTCAATCTTCAATCAAACAACAAAAAAAACATCTGAAGATAGAGAGATTGGGAGGTAAAATTTTTTTTCCATACCACACACATAAAACAAAAACATAGAGAGAGATGCACCAGAAAATGGATGGAGACTACGAATACGGTCAGGACGCAAAAGATGACGGAGCAGATCAGCTTAGGTGGGAGGGGGAAGGACACGCACTAGAGAACAGAGGACAATGCACAGATTGGGTGGGGGGGAAGACGACCGCGGCTAAAATTTTAACCAAACAAAAACGACAACGTTTGGTTTTAAACCAAACGTCGTCGTGTTGCTCTTGAAGCCAACAGCGACGTTTTCTCCAATAAAACGTCACGGTTTCTCTTCCACGACGTTTTATTGAAAAAACTCACAAAAAATTCCAAAAATTCGCGACGTTTACACAAAACTTCGAGGAAAGTTCAGAATTTTTGTGACGTTTTCGAAACATCGCCAAAAGTCCTCATAATCTGCGATGTTTTTTTTAAAAAATGTCGCAGATTCTGTTAAATTTTTGTAGTGGTTACAGCACAAGTATCTTCTCTTTCTCCTTCTTATAACTGCAAAAAATTAAAAGCATATTTTTTAATTTTTCTCTTTATATTTGATTAAAATTTTAACAATATTTTTAAATTTATTTCCTATGAACTTACAAAGAAAACATATGGAATATTGATAATAACAAATAAAAGTATATAACCTCAAATATATAAGCTCACACTTTCTTTGTCACAACACTTATCAAATGTGACAAAAAGGTGGGTTGAAACATGAAAAATATAGGAGAAAATGACAAACAATATGGTTAGGTGGAGTGATATATCTTATCTTCATTTGTCACTTCTTTTACTTTTTTTTTGGAAAAATACATCTTTTACGTAGGAGTAAATAAGTAGTAAGTTATGTAAACAACCCACTAAAATAGTATCTATTATGATTGGAAAGGTCAACAACCAATTAAATTAGTGATTTTGTGACCTTATAGCTTAATTTCTTGTATTCGTTCCCAACAAATCTCTAAATGCTTATAAATAACTTATTTGAACAAAGACTTTATTCACCGAAAGTTAGAGATTTATTCCCTTTACAACTACTGTGAAAATATGTAAGTTAGCATTTTTACTATAAGTTTTGTATTTCTTTTTTCTCTACTCTCCATTTGTGTTGACTAGGATAAATAGATTAGTTTGCTTAAGCTATTGTGATAAACACTTTAAATACGAGAAAATTGAAAAGATTAAGTTGAATGAACTGCTAATAAATTTTGGTACTTTCATATGCACAAGAATTAGGCAGAAGTGATTCATCTAGACTTGTTCTTAATTAATTAACAAACCAAAACCGGTAATCATGTATTAATTAACGAATCCATCCCATTCCATGTCTTCTACAAATTCCTCAACCGTGTGTTCCACTTCCTTTATCAGATCCACCAATCAATCCTTCTCTCCTCAGCTTCTCTTCCTTAGATTTTCTGCAGAAAATCACCCATGAATTCACCTCTAACGCTATACATCCCCCTACCAGTGTTGATAGCGACAAGCAATACGCCAATTTGGCGTAGGACTTGCCCTCACCCATTACTTCAAATCCTTGAAAAACATTCACAACTCCCAGCACAACACATGCGTAACCTACGAAATGGTGGTAAGACTTCCAATACTTCCTGTACTTGTTTGTTGTCTTTGGTCTAAACAACAATGCCAGTGTTTGCAAAGCCCCCAAGCAGAATGCTCCAAAACCCAGCTTCCTGTGGAGGCTATAAACAAGTCCAGGTGATAGCTCACCAAGCCTAATACCAATAGCGAACCCTACAGTTCCAAGAAAAAACGCAGACAATTGTATCCCTGCATGAACGTAAAACCATGCCGGCCCTAATGTTTGTATGTGTCGCAAATATCGTGCAGTGATAGCTCCGGTAGGTAGCAAAATACCCCACGAAATGGCATTTATGACTCCATGTGCCATCTTCAATGTTCTAGTATGATCTTTGTGAGCAGCTGCGAAACCAGACAAGACGTTGATGGTGGCAATTGAAGATAGATCATTGGAAGTTGTCGGATGGATGGTAGGTGAATAACCTTGGACATAGAGACCACGGTTCCACACGAAGTGGATCTTGGTTCTATTAGGATCGAGTTTCAATGTGGCGTAAATTTGGATAGCCGCGCCATTGTGTATGGTGGCCATTTTTCCACCGTAGAGAGTGGCGGAGGATGAGAGAAGGTGGAGGTCAAGAGGGCGAGAGAGGAGTGGCTGTTTTTGGAGCTTGACGGTTGCGTCTAAAATGAAAGGTAAAAGAACTAATTGGCCTGAATTCGGATCTGGAAAGGCAATTAAGGCACGAGTGCCTGTCATTTGAGCCGAGGATGGATTAACACCCCAGCCAACCCAACCGGAAGGTGAGATAAAAGTGCCAAAGAACACGACGTCAAGGGTGGCATTGTTGGGGTGAAAGGTCCATGCCATTGACGCTTGTTGTGTAGGCAGTGTCATGCATTTTTCAAAGGTTTTGGTGGCTGTCACGGTGGTGCAGTGAGCGGAAAATGCGGTGCGGACATGGGAAAGGAAAATGATGAAGAGGATATGAAGAAGCATAGTTGTAGAACAACAGAAAATAGAGATTAAAGAAGGGATGATCGAAGAGAATCGAAAGGGATGATAACATTTATGTGTTAGAGTGGGGGTGCGGGTAATGATGTACTTGAGCAAAGAGAGTGAACTGACCCTGATTGTGTGCCCAAATTCATTAAAAGTAAAAGGAAAGGGTGCTTGTGGCATGCTTAACTTATAAGGGAAGGAAATGATAAGTGCTGCTGTTAGATGGACATTAATATGAACGTTACCTTTGCCCCCACCAGGCCCAGGAAAAAATACAACAAGGAACGTAGATATTTCATTGAACCTCAGTTGGTTCAATTAACAAGGTAATAATTACATTCATGTGCTTGGTTAGCTTTTGATAGAAGTAACACTGGTAGGATTTGGAGTATTCTTATCTCTTACTTTTTCCTTGTTGGTCCCTTAGGAGTCATTAGGACATAATTTCGCTTCCGAGATTGGCTTTGAAGTTAAGTAATAACAACTAGTACGAGAGTCAACTTGGCCTCTTGTTGTTCTCTTAAGAGTTCCTTGCTATTGCTTGCGCAGAATCGCCTTTTGTAACTGGGATTATTGATGTGGTAATTATTTGATGGCTTTTATTATTTGTTATCATTAAATATATAATCTTTTGAAAAGTAAAATTTTATTTTATAAACATAATATTTTATTTTTATAATATTCAATAGTTCTGGATATTTTAATCTCATCTATTCTCCTAAAGTTGTCACTGTTAAGAAATCGAGCCGACAATGAAAGGTTTTGAAGGAACATAGGTAGAAATTAAATCAGATACAAATAAGCTCATGTACAACTAAGACATCATATCTCTACCCACAATCTTAAGATTATGGGTTATGAATCCTATCTTTGTATATAACTAACTTTATCCATATGATTCTTTATGATGTAGGATGACTCCACTTTTGAATTTCCGAGAGCCATATGCTATGGAGTTATCTCTCTGCCACTAAATCTTCTTTATGCAGGAGTTCAATCTTGGTCCTCCTCACCGGTGGGTGACTTTCTGGATAAATGCTCATCCTTCTCCCATGTTAATGCGTGGGCTATCTCCAAATGGGGTAAATCACGGCTAAAGAAAACTCTTCTTTAAGTTTGCCAAAGTAGCAAACCTTGACTACATAATGGAGCAAGGCTCTGGCCACATTGCAAGTAAGCCTTTATTCCTTCAAAAGTAGTATCTAGGGATAAGTTTGGACAAAAACAAGATTGACACATTTCCAATATGGATTAATTATCATAACTTACCTATAGAATACTGAACTATAGAGGGACTGAGCATTTTGGCTAATGATCTTGAAAAATCAATCAATCTTAACTCCTAAATTGCCAAGATGGATAGAATGGCTATGTATGGGTTTGTGTAAAAGTTGGCAGAGAAACTGAGCTCCCATTTTCTATGATTATAAAGTGACTCTCTCATAAGGGTAAGCTGGAGAATTTTTGCATTCAACTAACTTATCCTTAGAAGCCATTAAAGCCAAAGTTGTGGAAACCAATTTGAAATAAATTCAAAACTAGAACTTAAGTTGATCTCATAGGTACGTAGGAGGATGAAACAATTGTTAAGCAGCCAAGTAATCTTGTCTCAACTCCTAACAATGTCTTTGAGGATGTTTCAACATAAATCAACTTTCTTAAGAACAATGACATACATTTGGTGAGCCCTGCACTTTCCACTCCATCAATATCTACTGTGGACAGGAAGAAGGAATTGCCTTAAGTTCCTTCATTTTAGGACACTTCAAGAATAGCTAAGTATCTTGAGTGTTTTAAGAATATGAATGTCAACCTAATGAAATCACCCATATAAATTAAACCATAAAGGAAATCTAGTAGAAAGAAAAAAGGAGGGGGTCCTCCCTTCAGCTAATAACATGTCATTATTAAATTGGAATGCTAGAAGAGTCAATTGTTCTAAAAGATGCAAGGTGTTAAGGGCATCATTTTGGAGAATAAGTTAGTTCTATTTGGACTTCTACAAATTAAAAATGCAGGTAGATTAAAAACAAAGATTTTTTAGGTACTTTTTAGAGTTTTATGACCAATCATTCCCTCCATTATAATTCCTAGGATTATGATTGGTTTTAATCCTACTTTAATCTAAGTTATTGAGATTTTTATCTTAGACTAGGTGATTCACATAAAATGCCAATCCTATTTATTCTCTAGTGAGTTCTTCATGTTTATTATTTATAATGATAATCTGAACTTTCAAAGAAACATCATTTAAAGTTAAGAATATCTCTAGAAAAGAACTTAGCTAATTCATCAATCATACTGGCATAACTGAAGTGAATTTAATAGGTCAATTTTTCACTTAGTCCAATAAACAAAGTGAAGCATTCTTCACGAGGAAGAAACTGGACATATTTTAGTGAACAATGATTTGTCTATCAAATTTCCTACTAGCTTTACACAAATTATCCCTTTAAAGTGCTTGGACCATGCTATTATAGAGGTCAAAGGTATGGCTAATTCCAATCATCAAAACCCTTTTTAGATTTTATAACTTTATTCTTTAGATTGATGGTTTTCAAGAGCTAGTCAGGAAAGTGATGAATAGCCATATTAGAGGTTGGAAGGCATTCTAACTTATAACTAAACTTAAAGCTTTAAAAGAGGAATTCAAATTATGAAAGTTGAGGCACATTTTAGACTCCAAAGCTCAAATAAAAGCTACTAAGGAAGCTCTCAAATTTCACTAAGAGGAAGTTTATAAGAATCTCAAGCTCTCCTTGCTTATAATTCACTACAACAAAAGGGACTTTTAATAATGATTTATTTCAAATCTAAAAGTTACAAAATCACTGATAATAAGAATTAGCAACAATTTTTATTCATTGTCGAAAACGTCACCAAATCTACGTAGTAGAGAACTATAGGTGAAATTTTGAACTTATCGTTGCTATTTTTTTCCTACGTTTTGTTTTCATAAAAAAGTATAGATGACGTTTTGAGAAATCGTCACCAAAACATTTTTTCTACAATTAGCCAAAGATAATTAGTTACGTTTTTGGAAACATAGCTAAAATTTTTTAGCTACATTTCCATAAACGTAGCCAAAAGTTTTTAGCTACATCTTTTAAAATGTAGCCAAATGTTTTTAGCTACACTTTGTAAAATGTAGTTAAATTTTTAATATACATTTTACATAAATTTTATGCTATGTTAATCATAATTATTTGTGACATTTTTAATCATTATTATTGTATATAATATTTAGATTTTTTGTTGTTAATTTATTATACAAAAATAATTGAAAAATTGAAGTTTTGTATATAAAAAATTAAAATATAATTAAATTTGATTATGTAGATGATTTTAATTACAACTACAAAAATACTTATATAAAAAATTAAGAAGGTTAGTTTAATCTCTCATACTCACTTTCATCTTCACTGCTTACATAATCCAGGTCAAGTAATTTTCTTAGGTACTTTTCATTCTTGGCTAACTTTTTTTAAGCAACTTTTTTTCCTTTTCATCACGCTGAATGTATGCTAGTCTTGATGAGGATGAAGTAGTTAGCTAAGGACCAAACCTAAGCCTTTTGATTTATCTAAATCTTGTACCAAGCAATTTGCTGCAAATGTCATCTACATTGGCTCACTTCCGTTAGACATCGATTTTTGCAACAACTCCTGCATCTTATTCTAAAATTTTTATAAAAAATCGATATTCAATTCAAATATTATTAGTTAGTACTACATAAATAAATAACTTAAAATTTAAACAAATTTTTATACTCACATAATTATTATATGCTTCTTCAGACACCCACCCTTCATCTTCCTTAATATATATGTAAATTTTGAAGAAAAAAGAGATATTTATGTGATATGATAACTATAGTCCATGTTCCTAATGAGGTAATGGAGTGAATGAAGAGGTTTTGAATATTTAAAGATATAGTCTTATTTTGCTTTCTTGGATTTTTAAACTTATTAGTAGGTTCATTAAGACTTTATCGTAAATAAGTTTGCATCAGTTACTATCAGATCTTAGTTCTAAATTAGGTGAGATTACTCTTCTTTCTTTGTTTTCATTCTATTTAAATTCCAATCAATTTTTTGTTTTAAAAAAATGTTCTTTGTAATTCCTTTTTGTTTTATTACATTATATTCTTATTTCAAAAGTTCTAAAATGGATTCTTATTCGAATAATGCTAAACCGCATAGATGCATAGATAAGCTCACACTAACTCATCAATTTGGGACCGATTAAGGATTTTTCCTTTGGGGATGTCTAGAAGGAAATGAAATATAACATTATTGATTCATAAAGATGAAAAAAAATCAATTTCCATTATTATCTTATTTACAATCTATCTATTTTTTCTTATTGTGTTAAGGATTCTCCTGTGTAATGCCTTGTTTCATGCCGTTCATAACAATAATGTTCTAATCCATTTTTGTCACTAATATTTTATTGAAAAAAGGAAAGGAAATGAAAGTTTGCAGTTTTAGTAGCATCAAGAACTTATTCTAAATATAATTTAACTGTTTACTATTCTTTCTTTCTTTTATATGAATTCCTTATTTCTTTTCTAACCCATATTTTAATTTTCTTTCCTTGACTATTATTTCATTAGGTAGATTAGACTCTAATAGGTTGAAGTCTTTGTTTGAGTTTATTTAGTCCTTTAAAGAAATTGTATAAGAGATAAAGAGTAGAAAAAGTAAGAGAGTGTGAGAATAGTATCTAGAAAAGCTAAAGAAAAAGCAAATCATAAATGGGTTGACCTCTTTGAGAGTAAACATATAAGGGACTACTAAGGAAATTTTCCTTTACTAATTTTTCTTTCAATTTTAAAATATGTCCTCTGAAAGCACTTTAACACTGAAGGAGAAGAGAGACAACTCGTATTTTATGTAAGTCATGCAAAAACAATTTGAGAGGAATAATATGATGTATGTTAAGGTTAATAATATGCTATAAAAGCAACCACAATAGATTGTTAAATTTCAAAGGAGACAACATCCATATATACCCAATGAGGTGAGGCATACAGAATAATTTAATAACTTTATTGTAGAATGATGAGAAGAAAGAAAATTTTGTGTTAATGATGTTGAATTACCATTTGAGGTTCAAGGGGACATGTTTAGGATTAATAGAAAAGTTAGGCATGATTGGTAGAAAAGGAGGAAGCCTATAACTTGAGAAGGGGTAGATAGAAATCCTACTAGGATCAAGATGATTATATCTTTATTTAAGGATAAGAATTATCTTAAAATTTAAGTGGCATAGGAAAATGGAATTGATGTTTGATTAACATAATTATTTTAAGGAAAAATAGGTAAAGCTAAAGGTAGTAGTGTTCATTAATTATAACACCATTTAGTAGGATCAGTTGGTGAATAATAGGAGGAAAAATTATAAGCGACCCATAAAGACCTAGCTAGAACGAATTAAAATCTTTCATGAGAAGGAGATTTGTGCCAAACCACTACTATAGATATTTTTATGAAGATTGCAAATTCTTACCCAAGGATTAAAAAGTGTGAAAGACTATTATAAGGAGATGGAAGTAGTCATAATTTGATCCAATGTAGTGGAGGGTAGAAAATAAACTATGGTGAGGTTCTTAAATGGGCTGAATAGAGAGATCGTCAATGTAGTAGAGTTATTACGTTATGTAAAATTGGAAGAACTGATGCATATAGATTTGAAAGTGAGAGATAGTTAAAGCACAAATGAATGTCGAAGTACCAAACTAATCTTAATGATTCTTGGAGGCTTAATAGTGAAAAGGAATATAGGGTTTTTTCTAAAGAAAATTCTATCTAAAACTAAAAAGGTCATATGCTATCTAAGAAAAGGTATGACTTATTCTCAACTCTCTTAAAGTAGATGTATTAAATATTCTTGGTATTTGAAAATAGGGTCTATCACATCTTATTTTCTATATAAGAAATTTATTATCATGAGGATTGATAGATAAGTGGGGAGTGGAAGAGATTTAAATGAAAATGAAATTTTACCACCACTTAAAGAGTTTAGTGATAATGGTATGAAGTAAGTTATTACGGGCATAGGTCTTCAAATCAAAAAGGATGAGCTAGATCAACATAGGAAAAAAATACTTCATGCTAGATTTCACATTTATTATATTATGATTATTAAATGAGGAAGTTAGACTAATATGGCTAGCACTTAATTTGTAGAGAAGTTAGGTCTGCCTTCTATAAGGAATCCAAAGTCTTACAAGCTTCAGTGACTTAAACAAATATCGGAAGATTAAGGTTTATATAAAGGCTTCAAAAATAGGTACACTTTTGTGAAGTATGATAGACACATTGATTTTGTACTTTTTAACATATAAGTAAGTCTATTATGACTAACTGAGATTGAAAAGGGAAAATGAAGAAAAAAAGAGCATTATCGAGAATGTCCATTATAGTGACTAACACATGATTTTACCTTTGTACAAATATTCTTTTTTTAACATAAGTGATGATTTAAGGATAAATTATTTTAAATAATGGGATATGATGTGAGCATAACTATCTAAAATAGGGGATCCATTGCTCATAAGCTTAAGTCAATTATAAAAGAAAGAGTTAGAGAAATTTAATAAGAAAAATACTCATTTTTGACATTACCTAACTCATGCTCTCTCTGAACGCAAGAGTTAGATTTCTAATGAAGAAAATAGCCTAAAATACTATTATACATCAGCGTATATAAAAAAAATAAGTTATAAGACATGAGTGTGTCTTATATCATATCCACTTTCATAAAGCCATAGAAAGATCCATAGTCTCTAATACGAATGTGTCCCAAACATTGTCCAAATTTATAAATTTTTAAAATGATCTACAATCTCAACTATTAGTGTGTCTTAGAATGTGCTCATTGGCATTAGAATTTTCTTAAACAATACTACTTGATATATTGTTATGTCCATTTTAAATACAAATTTTTAAACTAGTATATAAGGGATGTTTCTTTTCAGTTTTAGTAATTTTTCACATCTTTGTTTATTAGCAGTCATGGGTGCCTGTTTTTCCTAATGTTCATTGAACTTCAAGCTTATAAAAGGACTATTATTTGTTGTATTCAATTACTTAATAAATTTCAATTGCTTAATAAATTTGGTTCATAGTTCTTTATAATCAACAAATCAATTCTCTTTATATAATTGATTTAGCTTTCTTGAGTTTGGTTAAAACTTGTTTGTGCGTGCTCTAAGGTTTTATGTATAGGTAGGTTCACTTCATATGACCCTATCCCTATATTAATTACGAAACAAAGATCTTTTGATTCACATTAATGTTTTATTCTAATTAGTTGAGAATTAATGCAATAGCAAGCCTGTAGTAGTACATTTTAATAAAAAGAACCTATGCAAAACACTTGAACCTCGAAATACTTGTGTTACTAGAGTACATTTTATAAGAAAACTTTATATGATTTTTCATTCAATTTTGAGTGAATTTATTATGTTTTTTTTTTCAAATTTTCTTATGAACCTTAACTATGAGATATTGTGATTACTTAAGACTTAATTAGATATATATCTTAAAGTATGCATGTTTTTTTAATACAATAAGGAATAAATTAGAGGAATTTTTTATTATCTTTTACTTTAGTATTTTTTAAGTATAAGTAAAAATTAAATGTAGGAGAATTAGGTAAGAACGTAAAATTACATGTTTTCATCCTTTAGTATTAATCTTCTATATATATTTTATGCTTAACTGTACTCATTACTCTTATATTTTAATTTAGGATGCAACTGGAGGTGTTAAGGGAAAATGAAGGTATTTGGATCATTATGGACTATTTGATACTCTTATTGATGTCATTGAGATGATAATGTTTTGAGGATGATTTTTGTTAAGAATTAAGGATTCTTACATGGAAAATCAATAAGAAACATCAATCTTGGAGAGATGTATCCTAACATATAGCCATATGACAGCTATTGTTCTTCTAAAAAACTTAACTTAAAGATAGAGTTATATACGTAAGTGGATGAGATGTCATGTTACTTGACTTTGAAGAAGTAAAGGGAAGCACTACCTAAGAGACATATATGTTAGTGTCCATGACTTTCCTAAAAATTTAGTTAGAGAAAAAGTAAGAAGTATACCTGGGACACAAATGTTTAATGACTATGTCCATCTTTAAAAAAAAGCAATTAAGAACACACCTTAAAACACATGCTTGTTTGAGCTCTTATCCCTCTCAGATAAGAAATAGTGAATTACATGATTCAGGATGCAATTGTGTTCTAAATCATTTTTTCCACTAGAAAAGTATATTTAAAGTTTCAAAAACCCTAATTTAGGAGGAAATTTGAATTGTAAGTTTTCTAGGTTTTAAAGTAGATAGTTACCTCTCTTTTCTGTCTCTTTTCTAGCTTTTCTTATGTCCATAATCCTACAAGGCTAAACTTCTATACTTGGTCAAATAAAATTAAAACTTGGGATGTATTACAATGCGATATTTTATATTTTTATTTTTATTTATATATTGAGTATTAGTGTTCTTATATGATTATCTTTCATAATTGAGTCAATTGATTGCTAGCAAGTCTACTATCTATTAATTTTTCAATATATTACTAGACTGGATATGAATTTCATAATTATTTAATCCCTCTAATGTGAGAAGCAACTAGGGTTTAATAAATTCTTGAATTTTTAAATCTTAAGAAGGATACTTAATTGAATTGAATCCAACCACATATGTGTGTTCTATTTCATTGATCTCTCTAGTTTTAAAGCTATTACTCAATAAAATCTTAGGCACATATCATAAGGTTATTTAGTATTAATGTTGATTAGATTGCCTTTCTCTCTAATTAAATATAATTAAGGAGCGATAGGAATGAATTCCAGTAATGCTTTTTTAAATTACAAATTGATATTGATGGTTATTATATAATTTAAAGGTGGATATGGACTTAAACCAAGGTTTGTCTTCTATTTCATTCTTTTATTTTAATTTTAATTACATTTTCATATTTTTTACACTATAATTGAAATCCCCTTTTAAGTTCTTATTTACAAGACACAAATATAGGCTAGGTAGTCACTGTGGGATCAAACCTTTCTTAAACTATTGTATAAATATTCATAAGTAAGGTATTATTTTTAGGTGCAAGAGATAACACACCACACTTTCATTTAGATAATGATGACTATGATGGGAAATTTTATGATGAAAAGGTTGACAATGTAGTTCTTAAAGAAGCCACAAAGCAGGCAGATGTTGACCATGGACAAGTTAAATTTCTTATATGGCCATCATCAAGCTGAAGTTGATTTTCCATTTATAATTTTTATTGGCTAACCAAGTGAAGAGTACTCAAATGAACCATTACAAAAGACTAGATATAATTAGTAGGCATCAACCAACTCCTGCAGTACCAGAGTAGACGTTAGGAATGAAGTTTGCAATTATAAAAGAGTTTAAAGTTATTATAGATTATGTAGTGCAAACACGGCTCATTATGAGGTGGAAGAGTATCAAGAGAAATAAGATTAGGGTTAACTATTTAGGGATTAAATGTATTGAAGGATGTAAATAGGAGTTACATGTTAGATATGGCAAGAAAATTAGATGTTTCAAACTGAAGACATATAAATCTAATCATAGTTATTTTATAACTAACAAATAAAAAATGGCTTTGGTTATGTTCTTGATGAAACATTTATGGAAACGTTTTGGAAAAGCCTAGTACACTTAAAGCTAATATGGTTGAAGAAACTTTAATATATTTATTAATTATAGTACTTGTAGAAAATCGAAGAGGAGAGTGAAAAAGGAGAGGGTATCAGATTTTACGAATGAATATTCCAAGCTAAGGGGCATGTACATGAATTGGAATTGTGTAATCCATATTGGAATTTTAAAGATCAAGGAATTAGGAAACTTCTTTGCTAAAATTTAAAAGGTTATACATTTGCCTTGAAGATTCAAAAAGTGGATCGAAGCACTTGAAACAAATATTTGGGAAGGTA
>JAOTJB010000009.1:10153212-10167620 GCA_027123815.1 Erythroxylum minutifolium
GCAGTAGAGGGTAGATCATAGTCTCTAGCTAAGGGAGATAGAATACTCTTTTGGTTAGACTCATGGACACACTCTAGGACACCACTCATACGGGAAGCCATTAAACCAATTCCACAATCAGACATTATCAAAATAGCCAACAGCTTTACAGTATCCTCAGGATATTGGAATTGGAGCTATTTAAGTGAATACTTGCCTGTTGAAAAATTGGACGAGATCCGTGCTATCCCTCCTCCAGATGGAAATGCTGGGAGTGACAAGATTTTCTGGAAATGGTCTCCCAAGGGCCATTTCTCGCCTACATTAGGCTATGAGCAAATTTGTAAGCATTATTGGAATGATTATGATAGAAAATGGACTCTATTTTGGGGTCTTCATGTGCAGGAAAGAATCAAGATTTTATTGTGGAAAATTATGCGCGGGGTTATGGACAAACGATGCAAGAGTTAGGTGCACCATTTCACAAGATGCAAGCCGCCACCTGTGTTCTTTACTCGAGGATCCATTGCATGTCTTTAGAGACTGCTATAGAAGCAGAACTCTATAGACTAGATTGAATCCCAACATTCTAGCCTATTTTTGGGAGGAAACTGATGTTTCAAAATGGTTAATTGCTATCATGTTCTTTCACACAGGTACATGCTCCCTGGAATATAATCTTCGCAATCACATGTGATACATTATGGAGTACCAGAAATGGAAAAATTTTCAAAGACATTCCAACAAATGATGTAACTTTTCTGATCAAAACAACAGTGGCAATTCAAGAAGTAATTTGCAGCAACGAATCTCTCAATGGTTCACAAGCTTCACACAACAATTGAGAGAAACGTACAGCACAAGCCAGACTCTTTTTGCAACTGCCCCATAGAAATTATAACAAGCTCAACATGGATGGGGCGGTATGCCGACACACTTCTCTTGCAGGGGTAGGTGACCTAATCACAAATGAAAAAGGATCCTACCTAATTGGTTTTACTAGAAAGATAGGACGGTGCAATCCCTTTCATTGCGAGCTTTGGGCAATCCTACAGGGGTTGTATATAGCAGCCGACTATGGATTCATGGACCTTGAAGTCGAATCAGACTCCCAAACTGGAATTGAAACGATCACAAGTGAACAATAACAGATAGCCACAGAATCTTCGTCCCTTATTTGCAAAATCAAGCAAGCTGCAACGACATTTCGGCGGATCCACTTCAACTATACTGCCAAACCTACGAATCAACCGGAGTATGAAATGGCCAAGCTTGCTTTGAGTCTACCGGATATCGTTACTCGCATTCATCACGCACCACCGCCTTCCGTGGTGAGCATGCTTCGCCACCAAAATGAATCCGTCAGCCGGTCCAACCTAGCTGCATCTTAACGCCCACCCTCTATTGGCGGCTTATCCAATGACGCCCCACCTCCATTTCCTGCTTCTTCACCAGTACACTTTTGCCCTAATAACGACAATCGAACTGTTATTAGGGAAAGACGTAGAGCTATTTTTTTTTTTGATATTCAGCTAACGCCGATGAACGGCCAGCACCCCCCATATTAGGGGCACATTGTACTTTTGCATCGGCCATTAAGCCTCCGATGTAATTAATTTTTTTTGTTAAGTTAGAGTACCTTAAATACATGTGTTGATGAAAATAAAAAAATTAGAAGGTAAAAATATACCTAAATACTTCAAAACTATTTATGATTAACAAGTTAACGTTAACTTTACTTAATCAATACGGAAGTTTACGTTACTCACCAACATTCTTCCTTTATTTCCAAGTCAGTGGATGATTATTACGCTAATTCAAGACTATCAAATACGTTGTTGGAATTTGCTACGTTGCTCACCAACGGCTCTACATTCAATGCTACTTAAAGCAGGGTTGGAAATGTTACAGAGATGGGGCCCTATTCGATATATTAGTAGCATAGTCAGTGAAATATTGTTGGAAATATACGTAAAAGTAGAAGCATTTACCCATTTCTACAAAATAAATGGGGCCCTTTTTTTTATAGGCCCTAGGTAGGTGCCCAGGGGCGGCACTGGGTTAAGCGAAGAAATCAAATCCATATAGGAACTTGTTTTATCTTCACGTCCTTAAGGCTTAAGCTAGAGCTCCATTTCACCAATAGTAAAGTCTTTCCTTATGTAGGATAAGGGGCTAGCTTCCAACACCTTTTGCATGGTTTGAATGTCTGTAAACATATATAAGAAGAGGTCATCTTCATTTAGGTGTAGACTCTCAAGGCCAAACTTTGACCAACTTCTTATAACCAAAGTTTGGACCATAGGAAAGGCAACTGTTTTTCCACAAAGAGCCCTATAAACTTATTCAAACATTTGGCTGCTCTTTCTTGAAGAATCTCAATAAAGAGAGAGACCACTTAAGCTCCTAATGAGAAGGAGCCAAAAGAGATATTGAGGAATTTATGCTTATCAAATGTAGTATAATCATCACCCAATACTTGGCTCCATGTTCTCTTCAAAGAAGGAAGATGAGGTTAGTGCCTTATGCAACCAGAGGTGTCCCTGCGGTGGGAAGAGCTATAATGAATACAAAAAGATTCTAGTGGATAGAAGGGTGGAGAAGAAGAGTCTGAGGTTCCATAGGGCAAAGCAAGACTAAAGTGAAAACAAAGAGGTCATGTCTAAAAAGAGGTCAAAGCTAGAATAAGCAATCAGAGAGGAGTTGTCTAGTTCCTTTCCCAAATGGAAAAGGATCCAAGTCAAGTTTAGGCGGGAGGAAATCCAACCTAAATAATTAACATAGAAAAGGAAAGATTCTGGGTAGGGTTAAGGATAGAAAAGATGAGGTCTATTCTTCTATCGTAGGTGTTGGGAGCTCTTGAATAATAATTAAGAATTTAAGAATTGTTTGATGATACTGACCTAGTAATTGTGATTCTTACTTAACGGGGAACGAACAATGTAAATGATGACTAATTTGATTCTTTAGGAGCGTAATCCTATATGAATATATAAACTTAGAGATATGTGAACCAAAGTAAAACGGGATGCATGACCAACTTCATGCAATTTAAAGATGGAAATTTTGATAGACAATTAGACATTATTAAAATTACTAATTCATTTCTTAAATGCTTTTTAACGTTATTTAATTAGCTAGGCTAATTTTATTGAATGGGTGGTCCATCTTCCTGTTCGGTTTCAAGTCTCTAAGGACAAGTTTATACTCACATATGCAAGGGTATAATATCGACACCTTTCTCCATAACGAGTCTTTATATGGTAAATTTATGAGCTATAAAAGACAGTGCATGTACTCTGTCACTTTGATTTGTATAGTATTTTTCTAACTTTTAAATTATTTTACATTATGCAAATATTTATCTTACATTGAACTTAAATTTTAATATTAAATATTTACATTATTAATTCCATGAGTATATTGAATTAGCTTAGTATTGCATAAAAATATTATTAAATATTTAATAAAACAAAATATATAATTCAAAATATTTCAGTAGTCATTTTAAAAAAATTTATAATATGATACGACATTAGTTATTTAAAATATGTTTATTAAGGATTATATAATATGATAAAATACACAATGCAAGACTTATTGAGATTTAAATCACAATTTTAACCTTTTTAAATTTTATATTTAGAAAAAAAGAATTTGTGAAAAAGAAAAATACAAGAAAGATAATATTGGAGTCAAACCCGGTTACCGACGATCCTATCATCCAAGCCAGCTAGCTTATTAGCGCACGAACCTCCGCCACACATACGCGCAAACAGCTTAAACCCAAAATCCTAAACCAGGAAGTGCCATGTTTCTTTCGACGCAAAAAATGGCTCTCTTCTCTGCCTCTCTCTTTCTGTCTAACCCCACTTCACTACCGTTCGTCAATCCTCTTCTCTGTTCTCTCCAACGCTTCACTTCAGTGTGCAGACTCCAGGCCTGTTACCAAAGTAGGACTTTTGATGTGCTTAGTGGTAAGAAGAATGAAGCTTTTCTGTCCTCTGCTGTGGCTACGGAGGCAGGGACTGTGACCCAACGTGAGACTCCAGGTAACACCCGGAAAGAGGAGACTGAGAAAATCGTGCTTCCCACCAACGAATCATCTGAGAAACTCCTGCGAATTCGCCACACGGTAGCTTATTTTGTCTTTCAGGCTCTGGCTTCTCCTTTTCTCAACTATTTGTGGGTTTCTTTCATACTGTTTTGGCGTATTGGAAAATGAATGGCTTTGATTATTCAAACTGTGCTAGGACTAAGGAAATGGGATATGGCTCTGTGGAATCTCAACGTCTAAATGTTGGATTTTTCATGTAACTAATTCAAGCAATTTGTGTTAAATCCATGTAACTAATTCAAGCAATTTGTGTTAGGAACTCAGCTATTTTGCACTTTGCTTTTGTTTTGTTAATGATTTTTCTCGAACGTGTTTTGTTTTCCTTATGTTGGTTTAGTTTTCTGAATACTATCGCAACTTCATCACTAGATATTCTTATCCGTGTTTCTAGTGTGCGCATGTTATGGCAATGGCTGTTCAAAGGCTTTATCCAGATGCTAAAGTCACTATTGGACCATGGATAGAGAACGGGTTTTATTACGATTTTGATATGGAGCCTTTGACTGATAAAGACCTCAGAAGGATTAAGAAGGAGATGGTGAGTTTGCCTTCATCTACGTTGTATTTTGTTATGAATCTTGAGTGATGGAATAGCCATGAGCTTGGAGAAAACATTCATTGGCTAATGATTTCAGGGTACAGAATTCATTTCTTACATCGTCTGTAGGATCGCATCATTGTTCAAAATTTGCCACTTGTGAGAGAAGAAGTTTCTAGAGATGAAGCTCAGAGGAGAATATTGGCCGTTAGTGAACCTTACAAGCTTGAGATTTTGGAGAGCATAAAAGAAGATCCTATTACTATATATCATATTGGTAAGCGTTGTTTATTTTCCTTCTTTCTTATCCTGTTTTTTCTTTTTAGCGCTTAAAAGGTATCATAAACAATTACATATCATTGGGATTACTGAATTGGGAAGACCTTCTATGTTTAGCTATAATCTGGAAGTTTCTGATATGCTGTGTGTTTTTTACTTTCAGCTTCTATTTGTTTCTCCACTCTGCTTTGGTTATTTTGGCATGTGTTGAGTGTTGCTTATTTTCGTAAATGATTTTATCTTTATTTGCTGTTAATGTAGAATGTTTTGGTTACTGATTGGTTTGTTTAAAGTTTTTGCTGACCTTGCATCTAAATTGATTTTCTCTCTAGGTGACGAGTGGTGGGATCTTTGTGCCGGGCCTCATGTTGAATCTACTGGGTGTGTTAATAAGAGATCTGTTGAACTTGAAACTGTGGCTGGCGCTTACTGGAGAGGAGATGAAAAAAGACCAATGCTCCAGAGGATCTATGGAACTGCATGGGAGAACGAAGAACAACTCAAAGCATATATTCATTTCAAAGAGGAGGCTAAACGCAGAGACCATAGACGCCTAGGCCAAGATCTTGATCTCTTCTCCATACAGGTAGTGCTCTTGTAAGTCCATCGTCCCAAATTTTGAATTTCTATGCTAGATGCAAATCAATTAATTTTCGTTATTGTAGGATGATGCTGGTGGAGGTTTGGTCTTCTGGCACCCGAAAGGAGCTATTGTACGTCATATTATAGAAGATTCGTGGAAGAAAATGCATATAGAGCATGGTTATGATTTGTTATACACCCCTCATGTGGCAAAGGCTGATCTCTGGAAGATCAGTGGTCATCTGGACTTCTATAGAGACAACATGTATGATCAAATAAAGATAGAGGATGAACAATATCAACTTCGGCCTATGAATTGCCCCTACCATATTTTGGTTTACAAAAGGAAACTCAACTCCTATCGTGATTTTCCAATTCGGGTTGCTGAACTAGGAACTGTATATAGATACGAGTTGTCTGGAAGTTTACATGGTCTTTTCCGTGTGAGAGGTTTTACACAGGTACAGCATTATGTTGGTGATGTTTTTAATGATATTGGACTAGATTTACCTTATATTGGCCTTATCACGGACACCCAACTTTATTCTGTTGGTGGAGTGGATAGTCTATGCACGATTTTTATGTAAAAGCACAGGGTTCTAATAATTTGCCTCTTGTTGTGCACTTATGCTTATGCTCAAATGCCAACAGCTGGAATTTCTTATAACATTAACTCCAATAAGATTTTGACCATTCTATTTGTATTTTTCAAAGACTCAACCCCTTTTTTTTCAAGTTGGCTGGATGTTTGATGTGGTATGTAGGGCACAAAAGGCAAGCATGTGTTGTTTGTCGCACTTTGTTTTCTTTTATCTTACTTGAACTCTCTTATACCAAAGTTGTTTTAGATTGAGCTAGAATGAATAAAACAATTGCGAATGCTTCAGGATGATGCTCACATATTCTGCCTAGAAGATCAAATTAAGGATGAAATTAGGAGTGTCTTGGATCTGACAGAAGAAATACTATTGCAATTTGGTTTTAAGAAGTATGAAGTGAACCTCTCAACTAGGCCAGAGAAAGCTGTGGGAGATGATGAAATATGGAATAAAGCAACATCTGCCCTTAGAGATGCTTTGGATGACAAAGGGTGGAGTTATCAAATTGACGAGGGTGGTGGTGCATTTTATGGTCCCAAGATTGACCTTAAAATAGAGGATGCTCTTGCAAGAAAGTGGCAATGCTCAACCATTCAGGTAGGTGATTACTGTAAATAGTGTTCCCAAGTTTTTAATTTTCCATATCTTTTAGTCAGACTGCTAAAGTTGAATTCTTTAACAACGCACCTTGTGTTTCTCTCCCCTACCTTTTCCCTTCTCTTCATCTTTTCTTGCTCTAATTCTCTCTTTGACATGTCCTTGAGTGGAATATGTTTGGATATCATCCACAGTACATTCCTGGAAGTTGACGTTGGGTTGGTTTAATTGTCTAATATCATGCTTAAACTGTTTCTGCAGGTTGATTTTAATTTACCTCAGCGATTTGACATCACCTATGTTGATTCAAACACAGAGAGAAAGCGGCCCATTATGATCCATAGGGCAGTGCTCGGGTCCCTGGAACGGTTTTTTGGTGTTCTCATTGAACATTATGCTGGGGACTTTCCCTTGTGGCTTTCTCCAATTCAAGTTCGCGTTTTACCTGTTACAGATACGCAGGTATTGATGACCTTTTGGGAGTTTTGAGGTTCATGTTCATCTCGTGGAAATATTGTAGTGTTTTAACCTGATAGAAGTTTCTTAATGAAGTTGACATTTATTTGTTGCTGATTCCATACTAAAGAACAAACTGCATGAACTTATGTAGCTCGAATACTGCAATGAGGTGACCAGCAAACTGAAAAGTAATGGCCTTAGGGCTGAAGTGTGCCACGGGGAGCGCCTGCCAAAACTCATTAGAGTTGCAGAGAAGCAGAAAATTCCACTCATGGCGGTTGTGGGACCCAAGGAGGTGGAGACACAAACTGTTACCATTAGGTCTAGGTCTAGTGGAGAGCTGGGAACAATGTCAGTTGATGATTTTGTCAGAAGGACCAAGTCTGCGGTTGAAGATAGAGGTTGGTTGTAGAGGTTTGCTTGGAAATTACATGTATACATATGTTACTTATAATTCATTCATAGATGATAATTATTTATCTGCAAGTAAGGATATCTCTATGCAATTGTACACTTGACATGGGAAAAGTCAGAAATATAGTGAAGGGTTAGCTTTGATGAACATTTGGAGAGAGCATCTCTTGCATCAAGTTTAATTGACGTTCTGGCACATCTCTCAGTTCAATCATGTCTTCTTTCCCACCACCACACCCAACCCCACACATTTCAATAAATTTTTATTGTAACAAAGCGAAGAGTAATTTTTATAATTTTTTCTTTATTTTAAAAAGAAAAAAACTCATATATTTCTTTTATGGTAAAGAACAACCACAATCTCTCGTAACAAAAATGTCAAGGGTACCTCTCACAACACAATCAAAGCGTCACTCACTTGGTCTCAATTTCGATCACAACAAATATTCCAATATACCAATGCTTTGAATGTCATATGCCATCCAACTTGGATTTCTTTTATCTTTCTATTATTCTCAAAAGTGTTAGCCATCTTAAATTGTATCTTTTTAGTTTATTTATGTTTAATCAATATTTTAAAAGTTAAATCAGACATTAAATTAGTAAGAAAGAAAATAAAATTTATAAGTTCGACTAGAATTAACATTAACAAATTTAATCATTATTAACCTCGTAAAATAATAATATGAAGAAAAATATAATTAAAAAAAGCTATTTTACGTAATTTTAAAATAAAGTTAATTAATTATAATTCATATAAAAATTCTAACAAAATAAAACATAACTTAAAAACACAAAAACATCTTCATTGGACGTCTAATATTTTCTGCAATAGCAAAACAACAATGCCTGCTTGTCTCTCATGCGCTTTATTTTCATTGGACATATTCATCTTCAGTAGATTATCAATCTCAAGAAAGACTAAAAACACACAAGAAGTAGTAATAAATGTAATACGTAGCACATATTTTATTACGTACCCAGGATCGGTCTGAAAGGATTAAAACCAAAGCAATGTTGAATATTTAATTTCGATTCCATCTTTGATTTCGAAGTAGTTTCTGGCCACCAAACGAGCTCCAATCTTTCGAGATCTTTACGGAAAGTATTCATCGGCACGTGGTCTAGGTCTTTCTACAATTTTCTCAATACGCAAGCTCTCTTAATAGGTGAGATTCTATATGCTTGCGATTGATATGAGCAACTATAGGAGACCATGACCTAATTATATAGATTCCATATCGAGCTTCCCAATCACAAGGCCGATATGAACCAGGTCCACACTAAAAGGGATCCATTTTCTACTCAGACTTCGACCCATTAATTTAGATCATTTATTGGGTCACTTTATTATCTTTATCTGGATCAAATTACGTAATTTAATCGGTAATTTATTGAAAACCAAAATTACAATTAATAACTGTCCACTTTAAAGGAAATTACAAAATTGCACTCAAGGGCAAAATTGTCATACAATCTCCTCCTTGGACAATTATTAATTGTAGTTTTAATCAAATTCAAATCAGTTTGAAAATTCGGTTAAGTTACGCTACTATATTGGTACCATAAATTTTAAAAACATTTGATCCAAAGGCAATGAAACTCCTACATTCTATCCTGCAAGGCTTTCGATAGCGGAAAATATCAAACACATATGTCATTTGTAACACAGGTCTAATATAATCACAAATACCTAATACCTCACTAACATGAATGGGAAAATGGAGTGTGGAAGACTACAATGATACCTTTATGATCTAATATGTATCATCTTCGTCTATAGGTCTCGATTTCTCTAACTTTATTCTAAATTACAGTAGAGAAATCCTGTTTTCTCTTACCGAATGCTAAATAACATTAGAGAAAACTTATTTCCTCTCACCAAATGCCAAACAATATTAGAGAAAACCTTTATGTTCTCTAACTGAATGCTAAACTGCATTAGAGAACCTTTATGAGATTAAAAACTTATATCCCCCTATGTTATACAAAACTTTAAGGATATCCATATAAACTTTATATGTTTAATGACATAGACTCAAGATCAATCTTTATAAATGCCCAATGACCTTTAAAATGCTTATGATCAACATAAATCTTTAGACCTCTTTATGTATTATGACTATATACAAAACAGATATTACTGAGGAAAAGTATGATCATCTTTATTAATAAATAATCATAATGTCATAATACAACAAAATATACAATTATTTAAGGAGAAAAATGCAGAGATCCCTAACTACTGCTGCCTAAGGACTGCAACACGCCAATACCGGATACATGTCTAGCAAATACTAGTGGACGAAGTCCTTTAGTCAGCGGATCAGCTAACATCTCCTCAGTCCTGATGTGCTCCATCTCAACGTCAATCTTCTGGATTAGCTCCTTTATGGTCAAATATTTGACCTCCAAATACTTAGACCCCATGATACTCTCGTTGTTGTTACTGAACAACACTGCAGCAAGATTATCACAGTACAACCGTTTGGGTCTAGCAATCGAATCCACCACAAATAACTCAGAAATCAAGGTTTTGAGTCAAAGCGCCTGTGTAGCAGCTCCATAACATGCAACAAACTCTACATGCATGGTCGAGGAAGTAACCACTGTCTGCTTGACACTCTTCCATAATACCGCACCATCTGCCAACATGAAAATGTATCCTAAAGTGGACTTGCGATTATTCGGACACATAGCAAAATCAGAGTTCGTATACCCTGTAAGGTTCAAATCTTTGACTTTCCTGTATGTTAACGTATAGTACTTGGTACCTTTTAGGTATCTCGATACCCGTTTGACTGCATTCCAATAGTCTACACCTGGTTTAGCTAGATATCGACCTAGTAGTCCAATAGCAAATACAATGTCTGGTCTAGTACACACCTAGGCATACATCAGGCTACCAACAACACTAAAATACGAAACATTCCTTAAAGCCTCTCTCTTAACCTCATTCTTTGGACACTGTCCTAAAGATAATCTCTCTCCATGAGAGATAGGTGCTACAACAGATCTACATTAAGCCATATTAAACTTTTGTAGCATATGCTCAATGTATGCACTTTACGAGAGGCTCAACGAGTATTGAGATCTGTCTCGGTGAATCTATATATTAAGGACAAAAGATGCTTCACCCAATTCCTTCATATCAAAATATTTGGCCAAAAGTTGCTTAACTTCATACAATATGATCAAATCATTTGATGAGCAAGGTATCATCAACATATAGTAATATGAAGATGACCTTGCTCCCCCTGACCTTATAGTATAAACATCTTTCCACTTTGTTCTCTACAAAGCCTAATGAGGTCAAAACCTCATCAAACTTTAAGTATCACTATCTGGAAGCTTGCTTTAAGCCATATATTGATTTATTCAACTTGCATACCTTGTAAGTTGCATCCTGATCCTGAAATCCTTCAGGTTGCTCTATATAGACCTCCTCATAAAGGTTGCCATTCAGGAAAGCGATCTTAGTGTCCATCTGATGTGGTTCTATATCATAATGAGCTACTAATGCTATAATCACTCTAAATGCATCCTTCGAGGATATAGGAGAGAAGGTAACATTGAAGTCAGCTCCTTCTCTCTGAGTTAATCCCCTGGCAATTAGATGTGCTTTAAACTGCTCAACTTAACCCTGTGTGTCCTTTTTGGTCTTAAATAGTGACTTGCAACTAACAGACCTTCAATGTTGAAGTAAATTAACCAGCTCCCACACGTTATTATACCTCATAGATTACATCTCGTCCTTCATTGCTTCCCATCACCTATTCGCATGGGGTCCAGAAACGGCCTATGAAAAAGTAGCTGGATCCACAACATATCTTATATCATAGCTTGCTCACCCAGATAGATTATGTAATCAGATGAGATAGCAGGTTACCTCTCTTTAATGGATCTGCATAACTACACAGGCTCTTGTACCTTAAAAACCTCTTCCTAAATAGGATTAGGTTCCTATACTTGCTCAGGCACGGTACTCAGGTCTTAATCCATCGGAGCTAACTGTATGAGAGCCAAATACGAAATAACCGTAGTATCCATCTTGTTAACTTTTGGAGTATGTAAGGATCCTCTCTCATATAGACATTGAATTCCAGGAACTTCGCCGTCTGTGATTCCACTATTCTAGCCCCTCCCTCTCTACAGTAGAATCTGTAACCCTTAGAGTGGTCAGGATAACCCACTAAATAGTAACGAGTTGAATAAGGTTGCAATTTACTCTCATTAGGATTATACAACCTCACCTCAGCCAACCCATAGCTCAAAAGGCGTCTTTAACACTGACTTATTTAGGACTCTGTTCAAGATATATAATATCGTCTTGATGGTTTCACCCCAAAAGTATTTGGGTAGGTTAGTCCTGCTCTGCATTGACCTCATCATGTTCTTTATGGTGCGATTATGCCTTTCGGCCACATCCAGTAGTGAAATTCATGACTATTAGACTCATCCTAGTGCTAGCTACAGTCTATGACTGGGAGATCCGTCAAATAGATGTCAAAATAGCCTTCCCATACAGAAAGCTTGAAGAAACTATCTGCATGAAACAACTAATCGATTTTGTAGATAAAGACAAGCCTGATCATGTCTACTTGCTTCAGAAATTCCTGTTTGGGCTGAAACAAACACCCAAACAGTGGAACAAGAAGTTCCATGAGGTAGCAAATGGTATGAAGTTCACTAGGAATGCCTACGACTACTGCCTCTACTACAAGGATTTAGGAGAAACAAAGGTTGTATATATACTAGTTTATGTAGATGATTTAGTCATCACTAGAAAGCACTTGAGCAGGATAGTAGAAGTGAAGAATGCTCTATGTGAGCATTTTGAGATGAAGGATATGGGAGAAGCATAGAAGCTTCTAGGGATGCAGATTATAAGGAGGGAAGGGAAGCTATGGTTGAGTCAGAAGAACTACATTAGAAAGGTTCTTGCTCAGTTTAACATGGAATAAGCAAAACCAAGGTCTATTCCTATAGGCTCACATTTGCAGATGGTAGCTAGCAAGAGTCCCCAAACTGAGGAAGAGATGAAAGCTATGGTGAAATACCCCTCAATATTGGAGTTGGTAGTATTATGTACATGATGTTATGTATAAAACCAGATCTAGCCTATACTATCAGCATTCTAAGCAAGTTTATGGCTAACCTAGGACTTGAACATTGGCAAGAATTGAAGAATGTCCTGAGATATCTAGCTGAAACCCTAAACTACGGTTTATGTTTCTCTAAAGCTAAATTAGCTAAATACAATAATATATGCATACATGGCTTTTTAGATGCAAATTATGACACAAGAAAATCAGTATCAGCATATTTCTTCACATTAGCAGGAAACCCAATCAGCTGGAAATCTTAGCAATAATCAATAGTATCAATATCAACTATAGAGGCAGAATACTACGCAATCACAGAGGGAGTAAAAAAGCTAACATGGCTGATAGGTATTTTAAAATAAGTTCAAGTTAACCTAACTACTTCAACAATATACACAGATAGTCAAAGTACACTCTACCTTAGCAAAGATCCTGCCTTGCATGAAAGATCCAAGCATATCGATGTACAGCTCCACTTTGTCAGAGACAGAATCTCACAGGGCCTCTTCACTTTGGAGAAGATTGCAGGTGATCTGAACCCATTAGACTTCGGTACGAAGATTGTCACAACAAGGAAGTTCACGTTCTGTAGAGATTATCTACAGATTGGTGAAGTCCCTTGAAGACAATAACCTTTGATGAACAGATCTTTTGATATCATGCACGATGACTCTGGTAGGGTTTGCTCTCGTAAATCTCTCACAAATATATGGCCAGCGTAAAAAATCAGTGGAGAAGGAGGGAATACATGTGAAGTGATTCACGTTTCTCCACCAATTTCTAACGCAGACTACAAATTTGAACTCACAAGGTTTCGGGGTTGACATTTGAGGATTTAGGGATTATTGGATATGTGCGGTGTGGAGAGCTCTTTGCCTTAACAGATGATAAAGTTGAAGGCTTGCAAATGTTAAACTACAAGAATAACAAAGGAACAAGTCAAAACGCAGGGTATAGGAGATTTTTAAGTAATGCATGTGAGAGGCACATGAAACTATCTGGTGCTAATCTCTTTTATCTATGTGACGATGAAGGCATGAAAGGAACAATTGCCACTGAAGCCTATATAAGACAGAAACAATCAACTCATACATAGATATACAACATTTTTCATTGTTGCTCAAATTATCTGTGAGAGGTTTAGTCATAGAAGATTAGAAGTTAGAGAGTTGCTAGAGTACTTACAAGGAGTACTAGTGAGTTCATAAGGAACTCTTGCAAGTGTTTCTCAAAACACTCCATCTCTTGTAACTTGTAGCTTAATTGTTGATTTTAGTGGAACCACTTACGTGAGACCCTTAGATGTAGATAGCAATTAAACTATCGAACTAAGTAAATTGCTGTGTGAATCTTTTACTTTCTTGCAAACAATACAAACCTGCAGAACCAAATACTTCTTTTCATCAGTATCTTGTATAACAAGGTAACTCATCCGAAGGCTGTTACGATTGAAACAAGTAATCAATAGTACATACGCTTCAGACAAAATTATGACCTTTTCGACATTTTAGTTTTAAGATTCTTCTTTTTATTTAATCTTTGTACCATTAGGTTATCTTCGGGAACGAAAATTGATAGCATACAATGTTGCTTATACTATGTTTCTCATCATTTTCCACCTTGAGCACTAACCTTTTTTGCTATAGATAATTCTCAGTCTTCGTTATTTTATACATGTAACTCAACCATCCATGTCACACTATCATATATGGTTTAATAAAAGTTAAATTCAGTTTAGA
>JAOTJB010000009.1:10175777-10186438 GCA_027123815.1 Erythroxylum minutifolium
CATTCATGAAAAGGCATATAGAGAAGAAAGATGGATGAAATTTGAAGGCTTAAATTCATGTTTTTCTCCTCTCCATTTCACCTTCTTCATCCTATAATTTTCACATGGTGATTTAAGCAAAACTAAAGAAAAAGGCAAGGAAAAGCTTTAGAAGAACTACTTTGTCAATTTTAAGGTTTGGGATTTCACTTAGTTGATTTCTATATTTATGTATGATTGAATGGACATAAAGATTCATTTGGATGTGGAATTATTACTAGGATGCTGCTTTGTTGTTATTTTGGTGTTATCTTGGATATAATTGGTTGAAGATGATAAGAGAACATTGTGTAGTGGAATTTTATCTAGGGTTTGCTTAAGTCAGCCATATTGGTTAAGTCATAACTCAGTCTAAAGAAACCCAAATTGCGTGATTTTAGCTGTATATGAAACTTAAGACATAGACCTAAATAGATCTAGAAGCAACTTTGACTTAATTTAGCTCTATGACCATATAAATTGAGATCAAAAAATGTGACCTGATGTTGCCCCTATTTTGGAGCAGCTTGTGATGTTTTGCTTATATCTCATGATTTACAAGTCCAAATGGTCTGATTATTAGTGCTATCGAAACTTAAGACATATAGGAATAATTTTCAGAAAAACTTTTTACCCAAAAACCTTAGTGTCTATGTCAAAATGATCATACAAAACGGACCCAAAAATTATTTGTGAAAATAGCTGTTTGGAGGTTTCGGGTCCCTTATCCCACAATTTCAGGAAGTGATTAGGAAGATGAAAAAAAGATTTTTTTGCAATTGATGACAGCATAAGGTTAATTGAGTAATAGTTAGTCTAATTATACATGATTAATTGAGATGATAATATAAAGAATGTATGGTGTATAATGTTGAATTGCTTGATGTGATCATGAATGAATGAGTTCCAAAGGCTTATATATTATGAATTGAATATAGATGTATGTGAATTGGGAATTTTTGTGATAATATTGTGACAATTCCAGACCATCAATTTTCCAAGGAGTTTGATAGTTGGGGTTGTATTGGAAGTGCTTTCTAGTTATGTGTATATACATAATGTGAGATGACTCAACACTTTTATTGATGCATAGTTGCACATATTTGTATTTCTAAGGCAAGTTATGTTTGATCAAATGTCAATAAATAAGGTCATTTGGAGTGAAATAGAATAAAAACATAAGCTATTCTTCATCTTTTGCATAAAATTCTGAAATTTGAACTGGTTTATTTTAAAACTGTTGAGTCCTAGTCGTGGGTAAATAGGCATGCTTAGAAGGGTTAGCATTTGGTTCTGTAATTAGACACTAAGGTGTCTTCTGTAACCAGACAGTAAGGTGTCTTCTGTACCAGGCACTCTGGTGTCTTCTAATTTTAGATACTTCTATGTCTTCTATTTCAGAGACTTAAGTCTCTTCTGTTTCAGATACCAAATGTGGTATCTTCTGTTCTAATTTTGTTACCCACTTATGTAAAAAGGATGAGTAGGCTAATTTTTTCTTTATTTTTTACATGCTTAGTTTTGATCTAATTAATCTCTAATCTGAAATAACTAAGTTTTATTCTGATATAATACACAAACAAGTTCTATTCTGGTACTTTAAAGTTCAGTTCTAAAATTTGGATATTATGTTCTGATATTTGTAAGTTTTTCTTTGAAACAAATATATTTTCTCTGAAACAAATATATCCTGCTTTGATTTGGCATATTTTGTTATAAGATACATATTGATTGGATTGCATTTTTATATTCACAATTAAAGATTATTTGAAATGTGATCTGATTCTGTTTGTGTGAATGTTATATGGCTGTTAGAAAACAGTCGCCAAATCACATTTTGTTTAGTTTATTCCCCACTAAGCTTTATGCTTAGCAAAGTTGTTTTAACCCCTGTAGGTTTAGATACGAGGGTTTGAAGACTAGGAAAATAGCAATTGAAGTGGCTATGAAAATTGTGTTTTGTTCTAGAAATGTTCAGTTTTTTTTAGTTATTCTTTAATGTAATGAGATATGTTGTATTTTGTGCCTTGCTTAATGGTTTGAAAAAAAACCTCAATACATTTTGGAATTGGATTTAAGGCTTGTATGTAATAAGTATAATGTGTATGTTATGTTCTAAGAATGACCCAACAAATGATGAATGAAATGTATGCTCCTTGAGTTTCTGGAAATGCATTAGTATGTATTGAATTACTCTAGTTCTGTTTTGTGTAACATCTGCTTATCCTCCCAGGGGGTATGTGGGTGTTACAGGAAGAGCTTATGAATTGAATATAGAACTCATCGATATGTGTGGATTCCCTGAATCCTCTATCATCGATCAGCATGACGATTTTCATCGCTCTCAATACTGGAATGAACTCATTGGAATAGAGCACTTTCATGCCAAGAAAGCTCATAACAACATAATACGATCCCATGAACACTTGTTCCTGCACAAATTGATGTGTCAGCTGGTTTTTGACAAAAAAATAAGTAGTGTTCCATAAAGGAACTTTTTATATTGTGGTGTATGGACTAAATTATTCCAGTGTGCATATCCACACATGTGCTAAATGATATTGTTGCGACTCCACATAAGGGGAGCAATAATCTAGGAATGGGGTGTATAATGTCTGTTGTTGTGAAATATTTTGGCGTGGATCGGAGTGGATTAACTGTTCATCTCCTTGAATTCCTAAACCATCACCACTTATGGTGGACTGAAATCCTTAAGTCCCACAATATGAAACTTAGGGATATCATCTAGAAGACACATGTCAGAATTAGGGCCAGTTAGGCAAGCTCAAGTTCAGCCCTGCCACAATAAGCAGAGGAGGACTCTACCAGTAAAGAGTCTGAGGAAGAGGAAGAACGTGTCTAGAAGGAAGTTCTGGATGCAATCTCTGAAACACTTACAGAGAACACCAGAATGATGAAGGAGATGGCTTGGACACAATGCCACAAGAGCTAAAATACCCGTCGGATCCACAGATATTTCGAGGCTTAGGCATTCAATTTCTGCCTCCAACTCCATCACCACCTCCATCTCCATAAGATTTGTGTCTAACCCATTTATTTTTTTCAAATTAGTCTTCAATTTTAATTTTTATGTTTATTTCTATTTTATTTTTCTATCTACTTTAATTTATAGCTTTTCTTTTATATGCTATTTGTCCCCTTTTCGCATTAAGCAAAATGTGTTGCTCAAGTGTGGGTAGGGGTTATGTGTTTTACTTTTTATGTCATTTTGCGTATGGTATGATAGTATTAGGTTGCATTTTGTGAACTGTTTGAATGTGTCAATGGCTTAGATGGAGTGAAATTTATTTAATTCTTAACATAGTCTATTAGGTTTTGAATAATCATTAGTTGGCAAAATTAGTGAATTAGGAGTCTTTGTATAAATATATAGCTTAATTAGGATTTATGTAAATTTAGCACCCTATAGATTGTCACATTCATTCATAATGTGAGCTTAACTAGTACTTTTCACAGAAATGAGTGGCTTAAACAACAAGGTAGGCAATAAAATAATTTAAAAAATGTGTTAAATAAATCACTATTCTGCTGGCCTTTGTGTTATAAATAGAGCTAATAGCCAGTTGAAAACATGATATAACCAAGTAATCGGATCGACATGCATCACAAATTTGTGCCTCCACGTCAAAAAGCTATAATGACGTTTTAACCAAGCAGTTTAATAAAAGCATGACTTAGTTGAGTAACCAGATCGACATTCATTACCAATGTTTGCCTTTGCCTGAAAATACTAAGTCTATGTTCACTAATTAAAAAAAATGTGTGTTTCTTAATAAAAACCTACTGAACTTGTAATAAGCTTCACTTTTCATGAAAATGTACATAGGAATAGTTATAGAGCCTGAAGGAGCAAAGAATTATAAATTAACACATACATCTCGATTAATTTGTATATTTAGTTCAAAGCTCCTAGACACAGATTTTGCATGTTAATGATTAGATATAACTTATATGAGTATGTTTAAGATTAAATTTATTTCATGAAGTTGAAGCCATTGCCTCATTATTGCATTATTTGTTTTATGTTTGTTATTTTGTTTGCTTGAGGATAAGCAAGCATTTAAGTGTGAGGATGTTGATAGTTGTGATTTGCATCATGTTTTAGGGTTTAATTTGTTATTTGTTTAGTGTTAATTTGAGTGTTGAGTGTGTGTTTACGTTTTAATTGTGTTAGTTTATATGTTTAAGTGTTTTTATAGGTTAGTATGAGTCTTTGAGCTTAAATGTTATGTTTTTGAGGTACCATGATGTGTTTGTTAATGTGCCAGGGTCAACGGCAAAGAATAAAGAAGTATCGGAAAGTTTCAGGCCAAAACCATGGCCCATAATCAAGGCACAATAGGCCACGATCATGATAGAAAGATGTGAGCCACTAAGATCTAGGCCACAATCGTGACACTTTAGTCACGATCATAATAGAGAGGCCAGAATCAAGCCACGATCGTGATCATGACAGAGAGGGTTAGATGCTGGCCACAGTTATGGCAAGTAGGGCTACGATCATGTTGTCACGATCGTGACAAAGAGGGTTAAATGCTGGCCACAATCGTGGTCTACATCCAACAGACATAGAAACAGATGGAAACATCAAGTTTCGAGGAACTTTTCAGACCATTTCGACCCCAAACAAACCCTAGGGCTTCCAACTAATTTAAAGAAACATAAAGAAGAGAAGTGGGAGTTTTTTGCATCAACCAAATTCCAAAAACCCTAGAGAGCTTATCGAGAGATTTAAGGAAGGAGATGAAGGAAAAGAAACACAAAGAAGAAGTTTGACGCGAAGTACTTACCAGAATAGGTGGTTTCCCATTATCGTTGCCTCCATCAACATCCATTCCAAACTATTTTTGGTTTATTTCATTCTTACAATTGTATAGAATTTGAGATAGCCATAGACAGTAGATTTTTGAATGTTAAGGATATTGTCTAAACGCACCTTCGGGATTTGTCTTTGATATTAATGAAATTTGATTTATTATGATTTTATTGAGTTATTTATGATTCAATTTCTGTTATTAATAATTCGGTAATAAACTAAGAGGTTGAACTAAGTGAATATCATAAAATTGGGCTAATGAGAGTTAGGTAGTTTGATAGATAAAGAATTAAATCAAATTGTTAAATTTATGTAGCGAGAGATCGTGCATAGTTTTCGGTCAGTTATTAGACAATTTCAAAACTAAATTAAGTTTTTGGTAAATTATAAATCAAAAGATTGCAATTCTATAATCTAATTAGGGTTAAAGATTATAACTCGAGAGAGAGTAATCCACCATAAGACCGTCTAAACTCGGTAATTTGATAATTTCATATCCAATTAGATTTTCATTAAAGTCATATTAAAACCACTTTTCTTTTAATTGTAGTTCCTGGGTTGATTCTTGATTGGATTATGCAATTTACTATCCTGTTTATAATTTCTGAATTTAATTCTTGAGATTGATTGGTTGATTGATTAATTTTTTACGTTAGTTTGTTATTTTGATTTATTACGAATTTAAGTCAAGCCTTAGATTTTATGATTAAGTTACTCCTCCTCATAGGATTAATACCTTAGGTACTACGAGAATGACCCGTGCGATTGCAGTATTATCGAGGTTATAAATATTAAAACTTAGCATACATAAACTATCGATCACATATCATGTACTGAAATGTATGAATTCACATATCACACTTTCAACAGCATTCATTCATTTCAGACACAGTCACTTTTCATATTCATAGGACATAAGTCCGGCATTCAACTTTTCATTGAGAATACACTTTCCATATTCACATTCACTTAAGAAACACTCCAAATACATTCCTAAATATCAATCTCCTCAGGCCAATCAATGTCTGGAATTATTACAATCATAGCAATAACAGTTTAATAATTGAAATTGAAACTGAAACAATTCAAACTTAGTTAGAAAATATCAAGGTTAACTTACAGTACACTCCAGATAGCTATTGCCTCAACGAACTGACAATTTCTAGAAGTTGACGTTCGACTTAAGCTTCTAAACCATGCAATACACACATTTACACATTACTAAATTGCTTAATCATATCAATACTCAATCATACATAAATATATATTTATTATGTTTAATGTATGCTCAATGACTTTCCCATGTATGTGTCCTTAATCATACATAAATATATATTTATTATGTTTAATGTATGCTCAATGACTTTCCCAAGTATGTGTCCTTAATCGTAAGTCTTGATCATTTAAGCCATTCATTCATTAACCTTTTTCTAATCAATATACATTCATATAATTTCCCAATTCTCATTATTCATACCTAATACATTATTCATATTCTTTAGATCATATTTACATTTATAAGAACATCTTCATTCCTTTAACACTTTCAAAGTCCAAACTTAGATACATCAATAACAAACATTCTTCGTCTTAAGTTACAACATCATTTAACAATTTCAAATTATCAAACATTTAGCCAACTTATTCAACATCAATTAGGTTCATTTCAAGCCTCATTCAAATCCAAATACACCAATATAGAGTGGCTTATCCGTATTTAGTTCAACAATTACACAAAACTGAACTTATCACTTCAAAACCTTGCCTACAATCGTCGTGGACTTTCCCCCGATGGTGACAAAAGCTACTGCAACGGGCCACGAACATAGGGACTATGCCATGTGATAGAACCTAAATAATCAGGCCAGGATTGTGCACTTAAGTTCATGATTGTGCACTACATTGTTTCCCCCAAATGATGAACGAATGTGTCGAACTTAGACACACACCAAACAGTTCAAAATTTTCAGAATTCATGTTCAATATGCAACTTCATTTAGACCTAAATTGTACTCCAATTCCTCATTAATATCATATTCAATTCCAACTCAAAATTATTTAATTGAGAGCTCACAAATCATTATCTTTCATACATCAAAAACCAAACCAAAAACTATCATTGATGCATCATTTTCCAGAACTTATTTCACCATCATCATCATATACATTTCATTCCAATTCATTCATTATCATCATTATACCATTAAAACATGCCATAAAGATTAGATTCTATTTACTTATTAACCTTTAATTCCACCTCCAAACATTAAGTTAATCAAGCCCTCCATACTTGTAAGATCATCATAAATTCAGTATAAAAATGAGTTAGTTTTTGGCAAGGATGGAAGATAACAATTAGCTGGTGATATGTGTTTAATTTTTGATACATTGAATCATTTACACTAAGCGATTAATGATACGAAAATGCTTAAGATGCTCATTTTAATTCATATATAATTTTAGGTACAATTTGGAAGTAAAAAAATTAATGTGAGTCGAAGGCACTACATTTGGGCCAGTTTTTTAAGATAAATTTTCACTTGTCTTCATGAAACAAGAAGAAGAAATTAAAAGACAAGAAGAAAAATAAAAGAAAAAAAAATAATGTGAGCTGCATGGATTATGTATGCAATTACGTTAATTAATAGCTGGGAATTAAATGAGACAAAATGGCAGCACTAGAAGTAGATGAAGGTAGCTAGAAGGAAGCAGTCTATGACTAAAATGATAGTGCAGATGGGAAGCCAGCAGGCTAAGATGCAACATCTGCATAACAGAAATGCAGATGTCAAGATAAAATGACAACGCAAGCATTGTCTACGTTTAACACATACGTTTGTGTTAAATGCAGATGTTGGTATTCTAAGCAGCGTTAAAAAGAGGACATGCCAACGTTTTGGCCAAGAAAAAAGAAGGGTTTTAAGAATGAATAGTATACGGTGGACCAAAAGCCCTTAAGTTTAAATTATCACATAAAACTACAGTTAAGAATAGTAGACGACTGGAGAAGTAGAAACAAAAAGGCAGAAACAAAAAAGAGTAGGGAGGAATAGTAGCGTGGCCAAACCTTAATTTTTAATTGTCCCATCAGTGAACAGTAGAGAGTAGGGAAGCTTGCGAAAGTAAAGAACTAAAGGGGTTTCAGTTGGGGTAATTTTTATGGGGCTGAAGCATTTTTCTTAGGATAGACCTATGGAAACCTAAGTTCTCGATGCCAGTTCAGAGGTAATATCGACGCGGACTACCCAGGTTGAATATTTTTTATTATTTTGTTGTTTCTTTTTCTCGTTATAAATTGATTATATTATCTTGTATGGATTAAATGGGTATTTGAATGATGATGATTTTAATGCTCTATTGAATTGTTTTTAATGAAAACCTATTGCTAGAATCGAATGCAATTTATAGTCATTGAATTCTCGATTCATGTGTAACAACTAATGATTCCAAATCATTAAAGATAAGATGACATAGGTTAAATAATCCGAGCTTGTGTGATTATTACCTAGATTGATCTATTTTCCTAATTTGTAAGGCAATTGTTCGGATAAACTTAGAGAGCTTATTCTAGGTTTCTTGATAGCTAGGTTTAATTAACAAGCGCTTCGTGATTAACTATGATCTAACGAAAAATTGGGATTAACAGAGTTTATTGTTAATCTACGACTGATAATTACTAAGAGAGATAAAATAACAACAAATTAATGAATTATGCTTAATTAAGGTGTAGGCTGAGATTAAACCAAAGAACCAGATCCCTATCGAATTCCCCACTTTTATCATTTTGCATGTTTTCTTTAATTTATTTTTATTATTCTAACTTCACTTTTTTTTACTTTTTTATTATTTCAAATTTCAAACCCGCCCTAAACCTAACACCAATTAATTTCATTCAACAACTTTACACACACTCTCTATGGGATCGACCTAGACTAGCCACTGCTATAGTAGTAGCCTAGTTATATTATTTTAACTAGCAATGCGACACACATGTCAATTTTGGCACCATTGCTGGGGATTGTAGTGTTTAGTTTTCGTTTGTGATTTTAGTTGGTGTTTTTTATATATTTGTTCGCAATTGACTTTTTTGAGTTTTTTTGTGATCTTTTCATTCTTTTGATTCATGTTTTTGATTAAAAAAATTTTTATATGGATGGGAGTAATTTTTTCTCTAATTCATATTCTCAATCCTATAATAATGTTTGGAATGATCAACCTAACTTTTGTGTGGGATAATCCGTCGAATTACTTCCATGATAGTTTGCAAGAAGCACAACAATTCCCGTACATACTAGAAGCTTCATATCGAGACTCAGGTACATCCTTGGAAGAATTAGTTAATGTGTATGTTGCTAACACTTTGCAATTTTAGCAGTAAACAAGTTTTATAATCCAGAACCTAACAAACTAGGTTGATCAATTGATGGAGGCTTTCAACCTCCTAGCATCATGAAGTAAAGAGATGCAACCATATCAACTTGAGGAGTACCCGATGGATATTAGGGCAGAAACCTTACAGAATGAAGAGAAGCTTGAGAATTTTGAGGTCAATCATCAAAGAGTTGCTTGTCTCAAAGAAGTTGAGGAGGAGCTTGATGATCGACGGTTTCTGTACGAAAAGTTTTAATTTTTAACCTTGATAATATCGCAAGCGCACGAGTCGTTCGCGTAGTACCTAAGGTATCGATCCCATAAGGAGGAGTAATTTAATCCTAAAATCTAAGGCTTAATTCAAATTCGCAAATAATTGAAATAAACAACTAGGAAGAAAAACAATTCAATCAAGCAATCAATCTCAATAATTATATTAAGAAATTATAAACAAGATAGTGATTTGTACAACCCAATTAAGAATTAACCTAGGAACTACCAATTAAGAGAAAGGGATTTTAATCCGACCTTAATGAAAACCTAATTGATTGTGGAATCACTGTATTACTGGGTCTAGACATTCCTAGGGTGGATTGCTCTTTCTCGGGTTATAATCTTTAACCCTGATTTATAAAGCCTAATTTAGATCATGAAATTGTAATCTCTCGATTTCTAGTTGACCCAAATCATAAATTAGTTTTAAAATTGTCGAATAACCTATTGAAAACCTATGCACGATCTCTTGTTATATGATTTTACCGGTTTGATTCAATTCTTAATCTATCAAACTACCTAACTCTCATTAGCCCAATTTGATAATTTTCACTCAATTCACCCTCTCAGTTTAATATCGAATTATTAAAAATAGAAATTGAATCATAATAACTCAATAAAAACATAATAAATCAAACGTCATTAATCTTAAAGACAAAAAATCTTAAAAGTGAGTATAGACATAAATCAACATTCCACAAAACCTATTCTCAACGACTATCTCAATTATATACATCAATAAAATTGAAATAAAATCAGAATATACAATTGGAATATATTAGTGAAGGTAGCAACAGAGGGAAACTATTGGATCGAAAAATAAAACATGCAAGATTTGGCTAAAACAGTAGATTTTAAAACTTTTTTAGAAATCAAAACACAGCCAACCAATCTGATATATGGAAAATAATTATCATAAGAACAAGATAGAGATTATATTACCGACTCCTTTGCTACAACTTTAACTCCCCACTGTGTTATCCTCTCCTAGCTTTAGCCTTGCTTTTGAATCCTTTCTTTTGTCAATGTATCCTCTCCTTCTTATTGTATCCTCAACCAATCCGATCTACTACTTGTTCTTCTTAGACAACTTAGTTAACAAGATCCTTTGGTGGGAAAGGAGAAGAAATATTTGGAGGAGATTTTTCTTAGAAGAAAGAAG
>JAOTJB010000009.1:10221219-10234819 GCA_027123815.1 Erythroxylum minutifolium
TTGTAAGACATAAGAGTAAATAATTCTTATGGATAAATAACACAATATTTATCCATTCCTAAGCCAACAATTTTACTTAATGACTAGACATAAGTGTAAATAATGTGAGGACTTAAAAGGGGTAAGCAGAAACCTGAGCAGAGCAGATCTGGAGGTCGATGCCAGCAAGGGGCTTTAGGTGCTATTTGAGAATGCTGGTGACTGCGAAGAAAGAGAACGAATGAACTTTGGAACATTTCCACAAACACTTTCCATTCATGAGATGTTTTAGGCTAGAAATTAACCAAACATCAAACTTAAACAATGACGCAATGAAGGACGCTGGAGAGAAGAAGAAAATACCTTGATGATGACGACAATGGCCAGAGAAGATGACGACAATGGACGGAGATGCAATGAAGGACGGAGAAGACATAGCGGAGAAGACATAAACGAACGACGACGTGTTAAACGATGTCGTTTTGGTTATGTAAAAAATTCCTGCGCGTCCCCTTCCCCAACCAGACGACATCGTGTTGCTTCTTAAGCCGACAGCAACGTTTTCTTTAATAAAACGTCACAGTTTATCTTTTGCGATGTTTTATTGAAAAAATGTCGCCAAAAGTTACATAAATCTGCTATATTTATATAAAACGTCATAGAAAAATAAGACTTTCGGTGACGTTTCTAAAACATCGCCAAAAGTCTCTACAATCTGTGATGTTTTATCAAAAAAACGTCACGGATTGTATATAATTTTTGTAGTGCCATACATAGATATACAACATTTTTCATTGTTGCTCAAATTATCTGTGAGAGGTTTACGCATAGAAGATTAGAAGTTAGAGAGTTGCTAGAGTACTTACAAGGAGTACTAGTGAGTTCATAAGGAACTTTTGCAAGTGTTTCTCAAAACACTCCATCTCTTGTAACTTGTATCTTAATTGTTGATTTTAGTGGAACCATCTACGTGAGACCCTTGGATGTAGATAGCAAGTAAGCTATTGAACTAAGTAAATTGCTGTGTGAATCTTTTACTTTCTTGCAAACAATACAAACCTGCAGAACCAAATACTTTTTTTCATCAGTATCTTGCGTAGCAAGGTAACTCATCCGAAGGCTATTACGATTAAAACAAGTAATAAGCCGTACATACGCTTCAGGCAAAATTATGACCTTTTCAACAATTTAGTTTTAAGAATCTTCTTCTATTTTCTTATTTAATCTTTGTAACATTAGGTTGTCTTCGAGAACTAAAATTGATACAATGTTGTTTATACTATGTTTCTCATCATTTTCCACCTTTAGCATTAACCTTTTTGCAATATATAATTCTGAGTCTTTGTTATTTTATACATGTAACTCAACCATCCATGTCACACTATCATATATGGTTTAATAAAAGTTAAATTCAGTTTAGACAAAATCAAATTACCAAAATATTACGTCACACTTGGTTAAAAGTTGTGCCTATTGCCTAAGCTTGTACTATGAATCGATAAAAATTTTATTTGGTTCAGTGCATCGCTGATACGCCGCCTAGAGATGTTCAGTAACAAACATTGCTCTGTCCACCGTCTGCTTTGGTCATCAAATTCCTGAGTTGTAGGAAATCGGCAAGAAAAAAGGAATGATGAGTAGCGATATTGTATCGTAACCGCAATCTGGTGCCTTGCATGCTTGTTTATGACACAACTTTAGGAGGGACAAGGTAATATCGTACCAGAGAGTTTGACCAATTCTACATGTTATGCTCCTATAAAAGGAGGGGTTAAAGTCCATTGTAGTGCAACACAAATCACAGGAAAGAAAGAACAAAAGAGATGGCAATCTCAGTCTCAGCGGTAACTCTATTATTGATGGTGTTGGCATATACAGCTAACAGCCAACCTGCTACTTTTGATATCACAAAATATGGAGCCGTAGCTGATGAGAAGACAGATAGCGTTCAGGTAAAAATGGCATTAGCTGAAATGAGGATAGAGTAAATATTTAATGATCTGATTATTATTATTATTTCTGATTAGGCTTTAACAAGTGCCTGGAATGAAGCCTGTGCATCACCAACTCCAAGCTCAATTCTGGTACCACCAGGCAACTTTTTATTAGGTAAAATAGAACTGAAAGGTCCTTGCAAGGCACCTCTTGATTTTCAACTTCAAGGTACCTTCAAAGCCCCAGCAGACCCATCCTCGCTTGGGGATGGTTGGATTACCATGAATTACGTCGACTCGTTTACCATGTCTGGAGGTGGAATATTTGATGGCCAAGGAGAAACTGCTTGGGGACAGAATAATTGTCACAAAGATCCCAAGTGCAAGTCTCTTGCCGTTGTAAGCTTTATTCTAATCTAACCATTACCTCAAAATTTTAATTTTGGTATGAGACTAACAAACACAACCCTTTTACTCGTCAGAATTTGAGGTTTAACTTCTTCAACAATACAATGATCACAAAGGTGACTTCGCTCAACAGCAAAAATTTCCACGTTAATGTGATTGGTTGCGGTAACTTCACCTTTAAAGAATTTAACATCACTGCACCAGCGGAAAGCCTCAACACTGACGGCATCCATATCGGAAAATCAAATGGTATTAATATTATCGATACAACCATCGGCACTGGTGACGATTGTATCTCCTTGGGCGATGGCTGCCAAAATATAAACATTACAGGAGTTACCTGCGGACCTGGCCACGGCATCAGCATTGGAAGTCTTGGAAAGTACACAGGCGAAGAACCTGTTACTGGAGTTTTTGTGAAGAATTGTACCCTCACAAACACTGACAATGGTGTCAGAATTAAATCTTGGCCTGCATTAAATGGTGGCACTGTTGCGGATGTTCATTTTGAGGATATTATAGTGAACAATGTCAGCAACCCTGTGCTTATAGACCAAATGTATTGTCCTTGGAACCAATGCAATGATAAGGTACGTAATTCCTTCCCACACTAAAAACACTTTTCTATCATCACAGTTCTGTTTTGTATTAACTTTTTTACATCTTCAGGAACCATCTAAAGTCAAGATCAGCAATGTTATTATCAAGAACATAAAAGGAACATCATCTACTCCACTCGTAGTCAAGCTTTTATGCAGTAGTAGCATTCCTTGCGAAGGAGTGGAGTTATCTGACATTGACATTGCTTACGCTGGAGCCGAAGGTCCTGCAAAGTCTGAATGCACCAATGTCAAACCCACCATTACTGGCACTCTAAACCCACCAGGATGTTAGATTTTAGAATCACAAGTATGCATCCTACGCCTCGTACTGATGCTAGATCATCAGTATAAACATTTTTCTTTTTTCTTTTTTTTCAAGTTCATTTGTAAACCCGCAAATTTTGGAGGTGATATGATAATAATGATAATGAAGTTTATCTCTCTCTTTTTTTAATAATATGATCTTGTTTTCCATGGCGTATGGGCATCAGTTTAATGATTAATTAGGAATTAACTCATCAACTGGTATCTAATTAACAATCATTGCCATTAGTCCATATTCATTATCCAACTTTCTCATAAAGGTCTGCAGAACCTTTTGCTAATTCTCATAAGCAGTGGTATATCTTCGTCGGGAATTCCAAGTGAACCAACTCATCAAGCATGTTTATGCATTATCAAATAATAGAACGATAGTCTCAAATTAGGAACGGTAAGCATACACTGAAAAGAAAAACAAATCAGAATTATACTTTATATATAGCGAGATAAACATCTCCTTGTAAATAAAAATCAATAAGATAGGGAGATTTCAGAATTTTAACGGCAGATATAGCCGCCAAAAGACTTGGTAGTGACACTTGGAGAATAGCTAGACTGACTGACAATGAGGATAGGAACCCTCATTTTGTCTTTTTCGAGATGACGTTTACGGGGTGTTTGAAAACTTTCAAATTGAATTCATTAACGAATTGGATTCAATTACATTAATGAGATTGAATTGAATTCAATTTACACTGTTTGGAATAAATCCAATAATATTAGAATTGAATTTAATTATACTGTTTAGAACACAATCAAAATGAATTCAATTATTTCAAATGACACATTTAACCCTGACTAAAAAATAATCTTATTAACTAATAAACATTCATACTTACATAGAGCAACTTATAAACATCAATTTCTTTATAAGTAATATTATCAAAAAATTTCATTATTAAAATGAAGAGAAAAAATTGATTGCAAATGACATTAGGCTAGACTGAACTATGAAGATAATAGAAAACTATTATAAAAAATGAATTCAATTATTTCAAATGACACAGTTAAACCTGACTAAAAAATAATCTTATTAACTAATAAAAATTCATACTTACATAGAGTAACTTATAAACATCAATTTCTTTATAAGCAATATTATAAAAAAAGTTCATTATTAAAATGAAAAGAAAAAATTGATTGCAAATGACATTAGGCTAGACCAAACTATGAAGATAATAGAAAACTATTATAATTTAGAAGCTTAAAAATGCATGAACGAGCAGTAGTTTTTTTGCATTGATAATTACAAGGTGTTGAGGGTAACTGTGTGAAGAGGAGTGATGTGTTGAGGGAGGCTGCTGTTACGTGGGTCAGCTATTGGGAGAAGAGTGGCTGTGGGTTATTGTAGGGATGGGGTTATTGTGTTGAAGTTGAGTGTTGGTATAATGGGAAAACTCAATTTCAATGTTAAAAAAGAAGAGTAGCAGTCCTGGAGAATTAAAATCACGTGAAATATTGGCTAAATTGAAATAAAAAGAGAGTGGGTTTCAGTTCCCTCTATGAATTCAATTCATGGTGCTTTTTTTGTTCCAAACAGGTAAATTGAATTCAATGTTGTAATTGAATTTAATTCACCTTGTTCCAAACAGGCTGTTAAACTATTATATTATCTAAACAATTAAAAATTCTTATGTAGGCATAACAATATTTATATAATAAATAGTAGAGCATATATTGAGTTTTGTAAAATTTAAAAATTTTCATAAATTAAAATTTATTTGGCGAAGAGGATGATTGAATTTTATAACTTAAATGAAGGCCATCTCAATTTATAATAAAGTAATGAAAAGATAAATATATAAATTGTTTTAAAATTTTATCGTGATTTAATAAATATATTTTGATTACTTCTACTATCTAAGCAATTTTATTTGATATTTTATTAACTTATTCTTTTTAAATAGAAGAAAAAATCTTTCAACAAAATTATTCTTGTTATTAATGAAGAGAAATCTTCTATTTTTTCATTTTGGTAATGATAAGGAGAAACCACATTTTTTATAGTCCCAACAAGGCTTGAGTAGCTAATCCTCTATGATAAATACAACTCAAATATCTTATCACTTTATGCACTTTAATACTGTAGGACTTCAACTCAAATCACAATGACCAGAAGTGCTTTGAATACTAAACTCTCATTAATAAGTTTTTGATCATCAAATTATCTTAAATTTGTTAAACAACTAAAAACTTGATTATTTATAGTCAAAACATCTTTAAATATTTGTTATATTCACAAATTAATTGTTACAATGACTAATTTATGATATAGCTTTTTCTCTCTATTCTTTTTCTCTGCCTTCTCTAAACCATTTACTTTTTTACCCTTACCAATTTTTCCCCCTTCTGGCCACCTCCTCTATCGATTCCATCCCTCAAACCACTGTCCTCTACCTCCTTTATGGCATTCTCCTCCTAGGAAGGCCTTCTTAGGCCAGCAGAATGGACAATGAGGGAGACTCAGCTCCCTTAAACTTTTCCTCTGAAAGATTTCCCAACTCTCCCATCCTCTCACTATAAATCGACACCTACTCCAAACTTGAATCCCTCGGTCGGAGCTTAGAGAACTCATCCCCAGATCCAGTGTAGCAAATGCACTATAAAGCATTTTCAGGACGTGATGAAGGAGGGTGTTTTAACTCCCCCAGTGGAGCTCCTACAATTTAGAGCCAAAGTTTGGGTAACAACATTGGTAGGCATTTTTCAGAAGAAGTGGTTAGTATTTCCAGTGGTGTAAGCATGGGCATTGTTGAGGTGGGGAAAGAAAAGGGCTAGAGAAGGTGATGCTCCATGATGATGAATCGTTTCTTTTCAAGTTCAATTCTACGGGAAGCATTAACGATATTTTGGAACAGAGGTCATGGCATGTGACTGGCCAGCCATTGCTCCTTCAATGTTGGCAGCCAGGCATCGAGTTTCTCTCAAGTAATTTCGAAACCATACCAATTTGGGTTCATTTCTATGATGTCCTGCTTAAGTTTTGGATAGTTAATTGATTGAGCTATCTAGCCAGTGCTTTAGGCAAACCCATTAGTATGGATGCTCAGACAACTCACATGGAGAGGCTGTGTTTTGCAAAGCTCTTAATTGAAGTAAAAAATACTTTTCTCTCTCTGAGCAATTACCTATACTAAAATTAGGAGAGAATGGAGAGTTGATTAAGTTTATAGTGAAGATCTCTTATCCTTGGAAGTCAAATACTGTTGGAAAAACTTGGAAACCAACTGAAAATATGTTCAAAACTGGTAGTCATAATGAGTTAATGGGGATTGTTGTATCTGAGAAAAATATAGGGGATGTAATGGAGAATATGGAGCATTAGATAATCCCTACTTAATAGGAGATAAGCAGTTTTTAGGTAATATGGAAGTGAACCAGTCAACAAGTATACAAGACCAGTTTACAGAGCAGCTCGCTTCGCATTTTAGAGAAGCTCAGATTGATCTGGACAAGGAGCTAGCTCCTTCGGTTCCTCTAGAAGTGCATAAAGGGGAAATGGAATATGATCCATTCTATATTGTATCAGCTGTAGAAAAGGATGTATAGCATACTTATAATATGAAAGAGAGGGAGAAAGAAAAAAGTGAGATACCTATCAATTTTTCTACTAAAGTTGAGACATTGAATATTAACTCTTGTGAACAACTGAACTCTCCAAATGTTGTAATTCTAGTCCACTATTTTAAGAATCATGATCAAGAAAAAATGTAGTTGGTAGTTACCCAAAATGAGAAAGATGAAACGAGGAGTCTGAGAAGCGATTCTGTGGAGTTGGCTAATGGGATTGACGATTGCCATAGGGAAAACATATCAGATAGGCCAGAACCCGTTTCTCCTAAAATTGATATTCAACAACAACTTAAGGAAGGAGAAGTCATTGCGGAGCATCAATTTCAATTGTGATAAATCATCAAATTGGAGACCAATCTAAGTGCTACATTAGTCGCCTTAACAGCTTGCTCCAAAAGGCAAATTTCTAGGAAAAGTGTTAAAAATAAACTCATTGGGGAATCTTCCCCTAATGATTCTAATCTAGAATGCTAAAGGGTTAAATGACACTCTTAAACAAGTGATGGTGAAGGCGATGGTTTTTGAGAAAAAGTACCTAATAGTTGAGCTTTTAGAAACTAAAATAAAATCAACACACTTAGAATCGATTTTGATGCTTTTAGGAACAAATTGGAAATCTTTTTCAAATCATTCTTTATACTTCAATGGTTGGATCATATGCTTCTAAAACATCAACCAAATCACAGCTAATATAGAGATGGAAAGTGAGCACCTTATTCATATGCATTGTAAATTGAAAAGGACAGCCACGGGGTATGATCTCTAAGTTATTTCTGCTTCAAATTTTTAGTTTCAAAGAGCCACCCTATGACAAGGGTTGCAATCTTTGGCAACAACAATTGATAATCCTTAGTTCTTGGTTAAAGATTATAATTAAATTCTCAATGATATCAAAGTAGAAGGGGGAAGAGGGTTTCATACTGATAGTTGCGAATTGCATCATCTTTTAAGGTTCAATTTATTAGGTATTTAATGTTAATTTGAGTGTTTAGTATGTGTTTAGGTTAGAATTGTGTTAATTAATGTGTTTATGTGTTTTTATAGATTAGTATAAGTCTTTGAGCTTAAATGTTATATTTTTGAGGTACCTTGATGTGTTTGTTAGTATTTTAGGGCCAACGGCGAAGAACGGAGAAGTTTCAGACACTTTCGAGCGCAAAACACAACCCACGATCGTGGAACCATCGTTACAGTGAGATATGAGCCACCATGCCCTAGGCCACGATCGTGAAGTGATAGAGAGGTCTGAGCTAGGTCACGATCATGGCACTTGGGGCCACGATCGTGACAGAAAGGGGTAGACGCTGGCCACAATCGTGACAGTAAAGGCCACGATCATGGTCTATGTCGGGATGATACTAAAGTAGATGAAAACATCAAGTTTCGAGAAACTTTTTAAACCATTTTGACCCCGGGCAAACCCTAGGGCTACCAAGGTATTTAATGAACATAAAGAACAGAAGAGAAGAGCTTTTTTTCGCATCAAACAAATTCTTAAAACCTTAAAGAGCTTATCGAGAAAATAAGGAAGGAATCGAAGGAAGAGAGACACGGAGAAGAAGCCTATGCCAAGTACTTCCCGAAGCAGGAAGGGATAGTCATTGAGAATAGGTTTTGTTGAATGTTGATTTATGTCTATACTCACCTTTAGGATTTTTATCTTTGAGATTAATGAAATTTGATTTATTGCATTTTTATTGAGTTATTGTGATTCAATTTCTATTCTTAATAATTTGGTAACAAACTGAGAGGGGGAATCGAGTGAATATTATTAAATTGCACTAACGAGAGTTAGGTAGTTTAATAGATTAAGAATTGAATCAAATCGGTAAAATTTTGTAATGAGAGATCGTGTATAAGTTTTCAGTAGGTTGTTAGACAAATTCAAATATAATTTAAGTTTTAGGTAAATTGTGAATCGAGAGGATGCAATTCCAAAATCTAAATTAGGATTTATTAATTAAAGTTAAAGATTATAACTCGAGAGAGAGTAATCCACCCTAGGACCATATAGACCCAATAATTCGGTAAGGTCAGATTAAAACCCCCTTTGTCTCAATTGGTTGATTCTTAATTAGGTTATGCAAATTACTAGCTTGTTTATAATTTCTAAATTTAATTCTTGAGATTGATTGTTTGATTGAATAATTTTCTACCTAGTTGTTTATTTTAATTATTTGCGAATTTGAGTTAAGCCCTATATTTTAGGATTAATTTACTCCTCCTTGTGGGATAGAAATCATAGGTACTACGCAAATGACCCATGCGCTTGCAGTATTATTGAGGTTAAAAATATTAAAACTTATCATATCAGAACCTGTAATCAAGTTTTTGGTGTCGTTGTTTGGGCGGCGATAGTTTAGTTATATAGTTTAAGGCTTTATATTAGTTTTAAATTTTTGTTTTCATTCTTTTGTGTTATTTTAGAATTCATGCTCTTGCATAAACACAAGAGTCATGAGAGGTTCGAGTTGTGTAGCGGAAACGTTAGATTTAGATATCAATCAACTAGAATGAGCCCTTAGGAAAGCTTGGTGAGAGAAAGAAGAGATCGAAAAATCAACAATGGCTGAGGAGTTTTAATAGAACATGGACCATAGAATGAACCAAGGATGGCAACAGAGGACCTTGATGGACTTCATAATGAGGTTGGGTTTCAATGCGACAAACCAGGGAGTAACTAGGCCGCCTGTTCAAGCGACCTCATTCAAGATTAAACCAGCACTTCTCAATATGCTTCAGTAGAATGTGCAGTTTTATGGATTGGCAAACAAGGACCCGAGCGCACACATAGTGAATTTCCTCAAAACCTGTGACACCTTTCAATATCATCAGATGTTAGAAGATACGGTCTAAATCAGACTGTTTCCCTTTACCCTTAGAGCGAAGGCTTGATACCATTCACTTAGCCCAGCTAACATTACAACGTGGGAAGAGCTGGTTGCCTTCTTGGATAAATATTTCCCCTTTACCAAGACTACAAAGATTATTAAGGAAATCACTAATTTTTAGCAAGGTGACAGGGAATCAATCTACGAAGCATGGGAGGTATATAAGGACTTGGAAGTGCCCACACCATAACTTACCCAAGGAGTTCCTATTTCAGACTTTCTATAATGGAGTGAACCTACTGACAAGAGGGACAATTGACGCAGCTTTAGGAGTATCCTTAATGAGGAAGACCATTGATGAAGTGGAGGAGTTGATTGAGGAGATGACAAGCAATAACTGTTTGCAGTAGAATGAGCAGGGGAGGCAACCTATTACCTTCAGAGACCAGAAAGGAATCATCACAGTTGATCAAATGACTGAAATGCAAGTGAAGATCAACAACTTGACGCGACAACTCAACAATATGAAGACGTCATCCTCAGCTTTGGTGAAGGCCGTACATTTAAAGTGTAAGCTTTATAGCCAGATAGACCATGACACTGTGGACTGTTATTTGATAAAAGAAGGAGATCTGGAGCAAGTAAACTATATGGGAGTGCAATATGGACGAAGAGGGGGAAACAATCTCTACTCCAACACCTACAACCCTTAGTGAAAGAACCTTAACTTCTCTCGGACGAACAACACTGGAGGATAGTTCAGGCCTTAAGGACAATCGGGCTTCCAACAAGATAAAGCGAGCTTGATGGAATCAAAGTTGGATAAGATTTTGGATAAGATTGGAGGAATGGAGGATGCGCATAGGAGGCTCGAAAGAAAATTTGAGGAAGTAATAAAGAACCACGACTCATCTGTACATGATCTAGAAGTCTAAATGGGCCAATTAGCAGAGGCAATGTCTACTCAGAATGCTGGAACTCTTCCAAGCAATACCGAGTCCAATCTGAAAGAATGGATCATGGCTATTAGCCAGACCTAGGATGAGGAACTTGAAAAGGTGAAGGAAGAAGGAGATAAAGGAGAAGATCAAGAAAGTAAGGTATTCCTCCCAAGTGAGGCCATAATTAAACCAATTAAGGCAACTCGACCTGGACTTCCATTCCCTATTTTTGCTCAGCAGGAGTTATTTACACAGAGGGCAGAGAGGAGTTTAAAGAAGATTGAATCAAAAAAGGTCGAGGAAATGATGAAACAATTACAAAAGAAGTTAACGTTAAAGGAATCCGTCAAGATGAAAGCTAAGGAGCGAACAGTGGAGGAGAACCCCAATATTGCACAGAAGAATGATGACCCAGGGCACTTTTTTATCATCTGCAATATCAATATAATAATCATAGACAGGACATTCACATATTTAGGAGCAAATATAAACATGATGATGGTAAAGACGATTGACAGAACAGTGCATAAACTGAAAGGGATTATTAAGGATATGCTTGTACAAGTTTATAAATTTACCTTTCCTACAAGCTTCTTTATGTTAGACATTAAAGAAGATGTGAAAACCCTGATAGTTTTTGGATGACCGTTCTTGGCCACTGCTTTCAATCATTGTCATTGATAGGGATGAACTAACTCTTAGGGTAGGAAAAGAGCAAATAACTTCCAAGTGTCTAAGAAAGACTACGGATCTCCTTCACCTCTAGTGGATAACAAGAACCTAAATCTCGGGAAGAATGGGAGGATATCGAGGATCTTAGGAAGGAGAGGAAAACAAGAAGTGCTCGTGAAGAAGGAGAGGAAAAGAGAATTGTAAGTAAAGTGGAAACTGTAGCATGGTAGCTAAAGCGCAAACTTTGAGATTAATGACAGCACTACCATTGCACCATTCATTCTAACTACCGTGGGCTTAAAAGAGCATCGAGCTACTGACATTAAAAGAAGCGCTGCATGGGAGGCAACCCATTCAAAATTAGTTTTTTGTTTATTTCTGTTACAATGTTTGAAATTTTGTAATTAAGATTATGGTGTTTTAAATAAAATAAAGAAGGAATAGGATTTCGGAATAAAGCAGATGATGTATCAAGTAAGTGAAAGAGAGGTGAAACGGGCCATAAAAGAATTAAGAAATGAATTTAAAAAGATTGGGAAAAGAATAAAAGAAGAAAACTCAAGAAGTGGTGGAAAATTGCAGGCCACAATCTAGGCAGAAAAATGGCAGCTCGCATTTTTTAAAGAGTTTTGACCATTTTATCCTTTAATCACCTATATATTTAGTTCTAACTTCACTTTTACATTTACTTTCATTTTCACTTTATCTCTCTAGATTCAAGCCTACAAATGCTCTTACAACTCTCTAAAAATTTTCAACTTCCAAATTCTACTCAATTCCTAAGAATTATTCCGCGCATTAAGTAATTAGCCTGACGGGAGCAAGCAGGATGAAATCAAGTGGCAGGACATGGGAGAAGAAATTAAGCAGCAAACTTTTGCACTCCCTTCCCGATCTACACAGAGGAGGAAGGTATTCATTTTCAGTCTTTAAATTCTAGATAGATAGTAGTTCTTAAATAATTTGATTTTCAAACACTCAATAGGCTAGAGTTGCATGAGAGAGTAGAAAATTTAGTTGAAAAAATCCAATAGGACCAATTTATATGATTCCAATTTCCTGTCTATCTGGAGCTCACGTTGGAATTTCTCACTTCATTGACTTATGACCCTAGGAACCCCAAGGAATTGTGGTTTAGGATGAGAGGAAGAGCTTATGAATTGAATATAGAAATCATGTGTGATATGTGTGCATGCTCCGAATGCTCCATCATTGATCAACAAGATGGTTTTCATCCCTCTCAATATTGAAATGAACTCACTGGAATAGAGCAATTTCATGCAAGGAATGCTCACAACAACATAATAAGATCCTATGAATGCTGCGCAAATTCATATGTTAGCTAGTTTTTGACAAAAGAGAAACCGACAAGTATTCCGCAAAGGAACCTGTTATTTTGTGGTGTATGGACCATAACATTCCAGTGTGCTCATCCATGCATGTGCTCAATGCTATTGTTACGACTCTGTGCAAGAGGAGAAACAATTTAAGAATGGGGTACATAGTGTCTGCTATTGCTAAATTAGGATTTAGTGTTTAAGATTAAATTTATTTCATGAAGTTAAAGCCATTGCTTTATTATTGCATTGTGTGTGGTGTGTTTGGTATGTATTTATTATTTTGTTTGCTTGAGGACAAGCAAATATTTAAGTGTGGGGGTGTTGATAGTTGTGAACTACATCATGTTTTAAGGTTCAATTTGCTAGGTATTTAGTGTTAATTTGAGTGTTTAGTATGCGTTTAGGTTAAAATTGTGCTAGTTTATGTGTTTAAGTGTTTTTATAGGTTAGTATAAATCTTTGAGCTTAAATGTTATATTTTTGAGGTACCTTGATGTGTTTGTTAGTATTTTAGGGCCAACAGCAAAAAACGGAGAAGTTTGGAGACTTTCAGGCCGAAACTATAGCCCACACTCATGGGATAATTGGCCAAGATCGTGATAGAAAGATATGGGCCATCAGGCCCCATGCCATAATCTTGACACTTTGGCCTCGATCATGACAGAAAGGTCTGAGCCACTCCACGATCGTGGCATTTGGGCCACACTCATGACAGAAAAGAATAGACACTGGCCACAATCATAACAGATAGGGCCACGATCGTAGCCTGCATCAGGCTAATGCAAAAACAGGTGAAAATGTCAAGTTTCAAGAAACATTTAAGATCTTTTTGACCTCGGACAAACCCTAAGGCTGCTAAGGTATTTAAGGAACATAAAGAACAAAAGAGAAGAGCTTTTTCACATCAGCCAAATTCTTAAAACCCTAGAGAGATTATCGAGAGATTGAGGAAGGAATTGAAGGAAGAGAGACATGGAGAAGAAGCCTACGAGAAGTACT
>JAOTJB010000009.1:10242018-10253189 GCA_027123815.1 Erythroxylum minutifolium
TGTGGAGTTCGATAGTATTTTCACGTAGCGCTCCGTTATCTTGGGATATGTGTCGGAATGACCTACGGGCGTTCCGGGACGTACTCTAGGGTAATGGGGGGTTACATGGAGATTCAAGGATCATCAATCACAACTGGGAAAATAACAAATCAACGCCAAAATTTCTAGATTTTGGAAAAGAAGAGAAGGAGTTCTTGTTGCTTAATTTTTTTGTAATTTTTATCTCTTCTAGTCATTATAAGATGTAATATTTGAATGTTGGTGATGTTATAGATACTATGAGTGGCTGATTTAGTTTTAGGAATTACTTTTGAACTATCTCGTTAAACTTCTATTTTATTGATTTGAATGAAAGATGTCTTTGATGAAAGTTGATTATATTTTGTACCTTGCAATAAATTGAGAGATTGAGTAGGGTAATCTGTGTAGGATTGTACAATAACAGTTAGCATTCTATAGACTTACATTCATCACGTTGATTGATTAGTTGAAAGAGAGATCTTGCCTAATTTAATTGATCACCTATAGGATAACTTAATAACTAGTTAAATTGATAGACTGATTAGGTAGATTGAAAGATTGCTTGATCAACTTCTTTTAATTTGATTAAGAACAATTAATTACACCTTAAGAGAGGTTAGTTAATATAATTGGACATCTTAGGAGAGACACAATTCGATTAATAAAATAGGAGGGAGACAAGATAGGGAGAAAGTGATCTATAGTCATGAAAACTTTGAATTCCAATTTTTTACCATTTGGTATTGTCAATTGTTCATTGTTAGTCATTTAATTTTGATTTAATTTTCTAGATTATTTCCATTAACAATTTCGTTTCTTAAAAAAAGATTAATCTAAATTACGTGTTGTCTAGGCATCAATCCCTATGGGATTGATATATGCTTTCTAACTACAAGTCACAACCCGTATACGTGCCATTTTTAGCATAAAACTAGTAGACTATTTTACAAAATTCATCAACATTAAATACCACTGTAGCAAGCTCTAGATTATGTATTGGATAATTGAACTCGTGAGATCTTAACTGTCTTGATGCATAAGCTATCACTCTACCATACTGCATCAGAACATAGCTTAATCCTTGGTGTAAAGCATCTCTATATACCACATAGCCTCCAAATCTAGATGGAATAGTTAACACCAGTGCGATAGTTAACTGATGCTTTAGCTACTCAAAACTCCTCTAACATTCATCCTTTAATCTAAAAGGCACATTCTTCCTTAGAAGTTTTGTTAAAGGGGCTGGGATTAGTGAAAACCCCTCGATAAACCTCCGGTAGTATCCAACTAATCCCAGGAAACTCCAGATCTCTAACATATTCCTCAGAGCTTCGCACTTCATTACTGCCTCTACTTTCTTTGGATCAACTTGTATGGCTTGTCCAATTACTATATGCCCCAAAAACATTACTTGATTAAGCCAAACTTCATAATTACTGAACTTGGCATGCAATTGTTCCTTCCTCAGGATCTGTAGAACTAACCTCAAGTGTTCAGCATCTCCCTTTCTACTCTTAGAATACACCAGAATGTCATCAATAAACAGAGGCAAGAATTGATCTAAACAAGGATGGAATACCTTATTCAAGTTTTTAGTAATGCCGTTTATGTTAACTATTGCTCCAGCTGCTTTCATTCTTCTCCTGAATGTACTTTTCGTTACATCAACCTCTACTATCTTCAGCTGATAGTACCCAAATCTCAAGTCTAACTTGGTAAACACCTGAGTTCATTGTAACTAATCAAATAAGTCATCAATTCTCGATAAAGGGTACCTTTTCTTCACTGTTGCCTGATTCAGTTGCCTATAATCGACACATAGTCTTAGAGTTCCATCTTTCTTCTTTACAAACAAGACTGGAGCTCCCCACGGCAATACACTGGGCCTGATGAACCTCTTTTCCAACAACTCCTGTAACTAAGCCTTCAGTTCTTTCAGTTCCACAGGTGTCATCCTATATGGAGTAATAGATATAGGAGCAAGACCTGAAACTAAGTTAATCGTAAACTTTGTTTCCCTATTTAGAGGTAAACCAGATAACTCAACAGGAGACACATCCAGGAATTCCATAACAATAAGAATATCCTGCACAGTATGCTCATTTTGAGTATCCATTATGTGGGCTGGATAAGCCTCAAATCCTCCTTACATCAATCTCAAAGCACTCATGAATGAGATCAGTCTGGCTGATGCTGCTTGACTAATACCTTGGATGACTACTCTCTGTTGATTAGGAGATTCTAGTATCACCTCTTTAGTATAGTAGCTAATGATAACCCTATGAGTAGTGAGTCAATCCATGTCTAAAATAATATCTATCTCCCTTAACTACAATACAATCAGATCTAATTCTAACTTTGCCTAATCAATTCGAATCAAACATCCTTTACAGACTTCACCAATTACTATGGTATTACTTATTGGTGTACTCACCTCTAAACCACAGTTCAATAATTTTCTATCACAGTGCAGTCTAGATGTCAGATGAAGTGCAATAAATGAATACGTAGATCCAGGATCTAGCAATGCAAAAGCTTTAATCTCATTTGCTTCCTAATTTTTCTATTGATAATCTTTTGATTTTTTCTATATTTAATTTCTCTAAACAATAAGTTGAATGATAGTATAAAGTAAAAATTATCCTGATTGACAATAAAAAAAGTATAATATACAATAATAAGTATCTTGAAAATAACTGTAAATTAAGAATTCGTACAAATTTACTTAAGAGTAGCAAAACATCTACTTTCACTTATCCATCTAAGCTATGCCGCTGGTGAAAGTGGATGCTTTGATTTCTACGATGAGGTATCGCTCATCCCCTTAAACTATCCACCTCATTACGGAACTGGACTATATAATCCATCAGCCTCTTTATTGTGCTCTCAAGCTGAACTACTATTTGATCATTGGATGTAGATTGCCTATTAGATGCAACTGTACTAGATGTGAAGGATTATGAATAACATGCGTTTGCAAATGAACTTAAGCTAAAGATTCTTCCATAGTGGTGCCTACCACCCACTACATCAAGATATGTCTACCGCTCATCAGTAGTTTCAAATTATTGACACTAACGTTAAATTCTTTCTTATATTTAGTCTTATCGTAATAATTGTTTATGTTAATAAGTGATAATTTTTAAGAATTAATATTAAAATATAAATTTTATGTACATTCAATTCTTTGCATTAGGTGTTGACGAAGGTCATACTTCATGCTTCTTAATGTTGGTGTGTAAAAAGAGTTAATGTAATGTAGGCTTCTTGCCCATAAAATTTTCCTGCATCAGAATAAAGTGTTATAAGTGAACTACAATTTACAAAAGTTTTAGCAAAGTTTCCTCTATTTTTATGATATTTACCCCCTATTGAACAAAAAATTTACTCAACAACATAGCCATTAAAGGCACCATACATTTATAACATTATCATTGTCCATAATAAACATATTTCTTTCTAAATTTCATACATAAAATTACATTGAAATCTTCATGCATCAAAATACAAAAATCATAATATAATGGTAAAGTTTAGATACTTACAAGTTTCTGTGCATGCTTCTGGTGAATTATAAATCCTCCAGTGTGTATGAGTGTAATCTCTCCCTCCAGTCCTCCATGTCTGTTTGTAGAATTGCGCTTTGAAATGGACATTGCCTTGGGTGATGTCCAATACTATTACCAATGACTCCTCATTTCTCCAGATATATAAGGAGCTCATACACCATTCTTGCGTATTGAACCAAGAAAGTCTTTATAACGTGTACAAACTCGCCTCTCCTATTCATTATAAATTACAATATCAAATTTTGAATATAAAAAAATTCTTTCTGAAAAAAGAAAAAAACATACTATAAGTACTTATAAATCAAAATATTTATTTAGTTAATGTATAAAATTATATAAACTAAAAAATACAAAAGAATATTTTTTACCTCAAACTCGTGATAATAAAAATCTTTTGTTGCATGAGAGATATTCTTCTATATATAACCCTTAAGATCCATCTTCTCCTTGAACTTGGATGAGATATTTCTAGAGCATGATCCAAATGGAACCAACCTTATATATAAGCTATTTTAGATCATTTTCAAATTAAAACTTATAACTTCAGTATAAATCTATGGTGATATCATGTATTATGAAATTTTTAGAACTTCACTCACAGATTGTTGACAATTGTGATGTAAGTTCTTCCATCAACTCCCTTAGCTCTAGGCTGGAGGTCGTCTCCTTCATCCACAATGTTTGCCCCTGATATTGGTATAGGGGTGGTGGATGGTGTACTAGGGCTGCTTGATGGTGTAGCAGTAGGTACAGAAGGTGATTGTACAAGCACTGCGTATTAGGAAGGTGATGCCTCATCTAGATGTGCAGTATCTAGAGTTACAACATCCGATTATGTAGCTGGAGCAGAATGTGATCCTTCACTTGAAATTGCATTGGCTCGTCTAAATGGTGCTAACTTGACCCTTGGCTGCATTATTTCCTATTTTCTCTTTTGTGGCATATTTTTAACAATATAAATTAAATATATAACAATATATTATTGGTGCAATAATAGATTTATTCATATAATATTCTATTACAAACTCAACTTTTAATACTCCCAAAAGATTCCAATAAATCAATATAAACTTTTAATTAAGAAAAACTCATTTTAAATAAAAGAAAAACTTGTAAATGTTCTATTTAATTTCAAATTCAGATTTATAATTTTATAAATTCAACTTAAAAAGCAAATATCCTAACAATTTTGCTTATGTGGAACAAATTATATCCTAAAGTAGAAATATAGTCAATGCATTAACATATAGTGTCCTTTTTAACCTAAATAAGTAAGCTACAACAAAGCTTAAGAAAATAAGCTTAAAATACATTCTTAGAACCACACAATCAATACTCAAGAGCTGGAAAATTATTTTCTTTATCACTAAGTAGTAATAATCCAAAATATAAAATGCTGAAAATTTTAATGATGAAACCAAATTATACAAATATGAAATTCTTAGCCTAGAAAACTTATACTTATATTTCATTAATGACTCAATTTCTTTATAGTATCACCTATCTTCTATGCAAGCATGTTTCAAGTGGTTTTACAACTCTAAACTATCCAACAAAAAAAATACATTACTTTCACAAATATAAATTTTTTAAAATAAACAATTTTCAGCTATTTTCAATCAAAATTTAAAGTTCTCTTCCATATTTTATTTGCTATCAAACTAAGATCTAAACGGTCACTCAAATATAGATTAAAGTAAATAAAAGTTTAGAATAGTTTTGATTTCAAAAAGATAAAATGTTAAGAGTCACAAAGTTAATGACAAGGCATATACATTTCATCTCAATTTTCTCACTAACTATTTCTATCATTCATGTAAACATGAAATAATAATCAAATTGGTGTACTACATTTTGAATTATCATTTGGTCAATCAATATGCATGAACTTTAAAGTATCACCATCAAATATCGAAACTCACTCTAAAATAGGCATATATATAAGCTCAATAATTTTCATGTTCAACCTAAATTTACGGTAGATATAAAACCAATTTAGGTAGATACTTCAACACCTAATTTGCTTTATAAACTCAAACCAACTTAACTAAGATTTCATAGCAAAGAGTAAAGTATATAACATTTCTTTTTAAGGACGAAATCTGAACAATTCTTTATAAACTTCAATAGCCCCTATTTCATCTTGTAATACTTTTAATCTTTATTGACAATTATATATCTAGTTCAATCAAGATACAAATCTTTACATAATTAAACTAATAAAACAACCCTTCTATAAACTAATGAACCACTAAAAGAAACATTCTAGATTATAAATGATGTTAGATACCTCTTATAGAACTTTCATCGAACACTTAGCATACTATTGAAATTCATCCTTGGTTTGTTTCAAAACTACTGTCTTCTTTCATTATTCACCAACATAACCACCCAACAATAAACAATGACCCATTAACAACGCAAATAAACCCTCACAACTCAATCCACAATAGCAATAAGACATCGAACATACAATAGTTCACATACAGAAATTGAAGATAAAAAAATTAACCCAAGAGTAGTAAGTGGATAGCCAACCTCGAGACAGAAAACCCAAGACAATGGAAGCAGTTGGTGGAAGAATGAAAGAAGATGAGTAGATGGAAGAAAACAGTGTGCAGAGGAGCAATGAAGAAGAAGAATGACAAGGGGACTTCAGGTGTATAATTTTATTAACAATAAAATGAAGTTGTTTCACTTATTATTTAAACAACAATATTAACATCGTTTGCATTTACCAATAGAATGATAGTTTTGGTGGTAAATTAATGGCAAAAATTTTTTTTTGGTAAATTAATGATGGAAATTTCTTCCGTCGGTAAGCTATGTCGCCTATTTTTACAGCCAACCATTGTCGCCTATTTATATGATGACTTTTACTATTCTGTCACTAAATTTCGTTAGATAAATTTTGCGAATAAATTCCCTCCACCTTTACTGATAGATTTTTTCCATCACAAAATACTATTTTTCTTGACAAGCTAATCGACAAAATTAAATTTCTGTTACTAATCTACTACAGAATTTTTTTGTCAGTAATTAGTAATTTTCTTGTAGTGAAAATAGACTTTTAGGTTAAACTAGATTGAAATTTAATGCAAATACTTAGATATATATAAATAATCGATGAATAACAGTTAGGAAAATGAAAAAGATCTTTGATTGAATTAATTTTTTTCTATAACAAATTTTTAACTTATTTAAACTCGCAATGATTGAGATCGATTTGTTTACAAGCAAGCTAAAGCTTAAACATAGGCATAATTGATGTATACAAATTGTGCATACATTTTTTAACTCTTCTAATAATCTATTTTCATAAATATTAGTTTGCTTACTTTATCTTATAATTTTAGGTCATTGCGTAGGTGTTAGTATATGATGACTTTATCAAGAATTAAAGAATATTTCAAACTAAAAAGAAGAAGAAGCAAAATATTTTGCTTAACACAGCCGTGTGCGAGGCCTAGAATGCAACATAGAGGGAGACCATGTAGTAGTAGATAAAATTTTTAGTCCCATCTTCACAACCTCAAAAGCTATAGAAATATTCGTAGTCAATAATACAATCATGTAAAAAATGCATCTCCCTTTTAAGAAAGATAGAAAAAGATAAACAACTAGAATTTTACTTATTTTTTTGTTATCTAACCACTTATAGTTTCATATCTTCATAAAATATGATGTGCAAGGGGGCAATTATAAATATCTAATTTTATCCTATTTTTATTTGTATTCATTTAAATTTTCGTTGAAAATATATTCAATTAGAAATTTTAAAATATAATTTTTAATTTATGTTTATACTAACCAAATTTCATTTCTATTCTTTCTTAATTTTAATTATATTATTGTCGTATTTTACTTTTTTGTTTTATTGAAATTGGTTTATATTAGACCATTTTAATAAAGCATTCATATTCATAAATTTTTATGTTAAATTGAAAAAGAAAACAAACAATGTTTGAAATCTAAATTAAGAGTTATGAAGATATTGAAGCTAATAAAATAGAAAAGTTAGAGATGGGATCAGGTGGTAATTAGGGAGAATATTGGTTTTCGTATAAAAAAATGAGAATAATTCGAAATTCAAAACCAACAATCTCATTCTTATTTCCTAAAATCAATTGAAACAACTCTCTTTCTAAATTTAGTCCAATCACAAAAAACCAACAATAATTCCCTATTTTCATATTGGTACAATAACTTTTTTTGGTAAATCAGTAGATTTAATAAATTAAAACAATAAAGAGTTATGTACAAATCAAGAGATTGCCACAGCTGCAATTCTCTTACCCACCCGAAAAGAGTAGCCTTATCTAAGAACATGAGGTAAAAAATGTGTTCCTTTTAAACCGAAACAGCCGCCACGACAAGCCTTACATATTTGCCAACCAAGATGACCTTGTAGGAAGTTACATCTTACCAGCAACATGCACATATACAGATTTACTAAGAACATCAATAAAGGAAATAGATCAGTCATTTTGCTAGTAAAGCTAGAGCTTGCATAGAGGATGTAATATGTCTTGTTTGATGAAGTCAACTTTTCCTTTCAGCATACTGGAACTTTCCAAAAAGGAGAGCGCACAAACTGCCAACATATCTAAAATAGAAACCAATTGAAAGGGTTCAGCTATGGTGTAAAGTGCATAAAGATAGCATATTTCCCTTGACAGCAATTTCCTTTACCTAAAACCAAATCTGAATCATAATATTAACCAAAAGAAAAAGAAACTCCACAATTACCTTCTCTCCATGTTTGAGTTGAGTTGTTTCATAACTTGGAAGATCACTAGAGTGATAATGCCCCCCTCTTCCATCGCTATGTTTTTGAAGGTTCTATGGTTTCTTTCGGACCATAAATTATACACAGTAACTGATAGAAGGACAATAAAGGAAGTAGGGTCAAAATTTCTAAAGTTATGTCACTGATTGAAGCAATTTATAATGGAATGGAGGCTAACCAAATTCGGAATGTATATCTAGAAGTGGTTAAGACAATGTACCCACACTGATTTTGAGAATGGACATTCAAAGAAAAGGTGGTTAATAGACTAATTAGCCAAAGAGTAGAGAGAGCAGTGATTCAAGATGTGATTCAGGATATAAGAATAAGGGATTTTATCCCTTGTTTGTAACTTCTCAAGAAAAGCTAACCATAAGATAAAGGAATGTCCTGGGTTTGTATTATTGTAGCGCCCCCTTACAGAAGGGTATACACCAGGATGCCCGAAGGTCATTCCGGCACATAACCTAGGATAAGGGTATGCTACGTTCACTTACTACATTCACTTCACATGGTATGGTATCATAATTCACTTATAAAGCATCATAAGAAAAACCACAATATTTTAAAACCAACTTTTTCCTCATTTCATTTCATAAAAACCCGATTGTCTACAATGTGACTTTCAACAATTTTCATATGTACATTAGCAAAACCTAATACAATAGTACTACATGAATGAGGAAAAATATGTACAATCTAACTAATCTGTCCAAAAATCCCAGCTGACCGACCTTTGAGCCATGACTTCTCTTGCCGATCACAATTTACACGGCTAGTAGAGCCCCTTAGTAGCTAGAGTCATCCCTCGGTCTTGAAAAGATAACGTTGCAATTTTGTTGAGTTTTGCGAACTCAATGAGGTAACCATCATCGATGGTTCACTTAATTCATGCAACACATCATTTCACATAACATATGATCACACTGTTGCATATTTTGATCATGTTTCACATTTTCACTTAAGTATAGGCAAATTATGCATTTCAATTAATCAAACATACATAACCAAATGCATATGAAATGATCGTGAGACTCTTTTCCAATTGTTACGTTGTTGTGACTGAGTGCCTGAACTGTCCAGTATCCATTTTGGATATCGGGCTCATTAATAACTGTCCCTTATCCGATGAGGATACAGGGCTCATTACACGTTGAGCCTGAGGCTCTGAAACACTTGTGAGCTCGAGGCTCATTTTCACTCGTTGAGCTTTAAGCTCTGATCGTTGGCTACTCTAGTCACAACTTCCATTATCTGATTATGCATTCATGAATGGAATGCATGTAACAAAATCAATCACATTATATAGCACATAGGTCTTCATATTCACATACAAGTAGCACTTCAATATCTCAATCCTCATTTACATTCATCGGACCTTCTGTTCGGAATCCACAATCAAACACATTCATTTCACATTCATTTATCATTCACCGCATAACTTAAGCAAACAATAATTGAGAGAAACCATCTAGGTTACTCACAAGTTACTCCCGAAGCTAATGCCTAGAAGTACCGGCAACGTCTGGAAGCTGACGTTCTAACTGTTCCTCTATAACAAAATAATTCACACATATATCATAATCTGCATAATTATGCGTGTTCATTAATGCACATATATGGAATGAATTATGTACAATGAATTTTCATGACAATCCCGGGTATCCTTCCATCAATGCCATCACAAAAATAATCAAATATTGAAACTCACTTAACTAGCATTTGTTCGTAGGTTTTATATCTCAATAACCCATTTTAATCCAATTTCATAACCTAAGAAGCCCTTTTCAGATTTTTCTCCAAACTCTGGCTTTCGAGTCTACTAATCACATTTAATCAAAGAGTGTAATTTATATAATTTGTTCATATAAACAGAAATTAGACGAAGAAAAAGTAGACAAAACCGAAGCAGACGAATATTCAAAACACAAACGATGGCTAAAGGTAGACGAAATATCAAAGGCAGACGAAGTAAAACACAGACGGAAGCATAAGACAGACGATATGCTAAAAGACAGACGAAGTGTCTAAAGGAAGACGAAATCTCAAAGACAGACGAAGTGAAACACAGACGGAAGCAGAAGACAGACGATACGCCAAAAGACAGACAAAGTGTCTAAAGGCAGACAAAATCTCAAAGACAGACGAAGTGAAACACAGACGGAAGCAAAAGACAGACGAAAGCAAAAGACAGATGATAGACAAGGCAGACAAAGCGAAACATAGACGAAAGCAAAACATAGATGATAGGCAGTCAACACAAATGAAAGAAAGTCAACCACAGACGATAAGAAATAAAGGAGCTAGGTGGTCAACACAGAAGATAGAATTGTCAACCGCAGACGATAAAACACAGATGCTAAGTGGTCAACACAGACGATAGAATAGTCAACCACAGACGATAAAACACAGACGTTAAGTGGTCAACTCAGACGATAGAATAGTCAACCACAGACGATAAAACATATACGCTAAGTGGTCAACACAGACGATAGAATAGTCAACCACAGACGATAAAACACTGACGCTAAGTAGTCAACACAGACGATAGAATAGTCAACCACAGCCGATAAAACACAAATGCTAAGTGGTCAACACAGACGATAGAATAGTCAACCACAGATGATAAACACAAACGCTAAGTGGTCAACATAGACGATAGAATAGTCAACCACAGACGATAAAACACAGATGCTAAGTCTTTACAGACGAAACATCTATGCTCCTAGACATCTCTAAGTCTTCATCAGCTCTCATATAAACACCTAAGTATTCATACATGCTCAGTGAAG
>JAOTJB010000009.1:10313418-10332484 GCA_027123815.1 Erythroxylum minutifolium
CAATTTAATTTAATTACAAAATTAAATAAATTATTAAATAAAATTAAGTTATTTATAATTTTTATTAATAATTAATAAAATATATAATATTAAATTAAATTATTTATACTTTTGTTAATAATTAAATAATATATTTAATTAATAGTAAATCTGGCTATGAAAAAACAAAAACAGAAAATGAAAAAATTTTGTTTTCATAAATTTTGAAAACCGGACGAAATCAACAGTAAAAACAAAAACTAAAAACTTAAATAAATTTTTTTACTAAATTTAAAAACAAAAATATAAAACAAATGGAAACAAGCAAGTCCTAAACTTACCAGTATTCCTCTCCTCACTTCACCATCCAAAATTAAAAACATAAACGTCTTGGACTTGTCTTACTTATTATTTAAAAGTATAAACGGTCAAATTATTTTTAAAAATTATGTCAATATTTAATTTAAAGTCCAATATTTTGCAATTTTTAAATCAAACTTAATATTTGTAAAATGTGTAACTTAACCTTTATTTTACTAAAATATTAACAACTCCATATATTTTGTTTATTATGCTCTAGGTCGCCTTTCTAATGACAATTTTGGATTCAATTATAAGTGGTACTCTAGATTTAATTCCACAAAAACTAAAAATCGTTCAATAACATTCCAACTAGCTCATGGGATAAAAAAAATCTTGCAAATTTGACTTATAAATCCCTAATTTTTTATACTCAAACAAGTCATATATTTTCTTCTTCTCATACCCAGGTCATCAATTTCTCATATTAGAAATACCTTTACTCTCTTATATAATTATATGGGACAATCCATGTCATCTTAAGAGCATTAAGTACATTGTGGTTTGTTAGATATTTTTGACTTTTCCCATAAAATTGAACAATATTTAATTGCATTTTTTTGTTTTTCAAATAACTTATTTGTTAAGTCACGTAATTTGATCCGGATAAAGATAATAAAATGGTCCAATAAATAATCTAAGTCAATAGGTTGTAATTCGGGTAAAAAATGAATCCTAATCAATATGAACTGAACCCACATCCATCTTGTGATGAAAAAGCTTGATATAGATGTTATATATAAAGGTTAAAGTCTCCTGCAGTTGCTCATATCATTTATAAGCATAAGGAATTTATGACCCGTTAAGAGAGCTTATGTTTTGAAAAAACTATAGAAAGCGGTTCTCGTGAAGACAGCGGTGGATTCGCGTTTGTTTCGGCTTTGAAAAGCTCGTTTGAAGTTATAGAACTGAAATCAGGTATTTTTTGTATTTCTCTATTTATTGCCCTTTCACGTTCGATCCGATATACGTAACTAAGATATTGTTATGTGTTGTACATGGTATCAGAGCGTAACATGATCGGGTGTTTAAAAACAAAGATTTTTCGATTTTTTTCCATAAGGTTTATGGAGAGTAACTTCTGTTTCTCAATTTTTTCTTACATTTTATTGCATAAAATTGGTCTTAATGTGTTTATCCTTAAGAAACAGGTTGAAAATGAGCTCAATAGTGCGAAAACAGACCCAAAACCTGCCGAAAATTGAGGCAAGGGTGTGCCTCACCATCGGGCCCATATGGAACAGTGGTGCGGGAGCGTCGATGAGTCTGGCGCGTGTGATGAAACACTCATCGCATGAGTGTCTGGTGCATGCGTCACATGCGTCAGTGTTAGTGGCCGCGTCTGCTCGTTGCCGCGCTTGCACGTCACGTGTCTAACATGCCCTACTTGCGTTGACTATCACAGACTTGGTCTTTTATCAACGAACCGCGCGACACTTAGTTGTATATCTCGCAACTAAGTTAGCCTCTCCCTTAAATGCTAAAAACAAAGCTAGCACAAGTTAGCAAAGACGTAAGATAAAACAAGAACAAGAATGAGGAAATTTGGAGAATGCTTATATTACTTAAGAAAGCTTTACAAGGCAAATACTAAGAACTCTCTATCTCTCTATGCCTCTTATGCCTCTTACAAATGAAGTCCCTTGGCTATTTATAGCCTTCCACCTCCTCAATGGAGGGATAGGATATATTTGATCCAAAGGCTCACAATGGCTATCTAGAATTTTTTACAACTATCTACATATTCAAGTATAATCTACAATTATCTACAAGGTTCTTGAGTCTTCCACCCATCTCTAGCTTTATCTTGAATATGGAAGAATAGTGTGGAATCTTCTAGGAAACTTTAGCTTAACTTCTCTATCTAGAATGGGAATTTTGCGGTGCGTGACATTCTCCCTTACTCATTCGGGCAATGCCCTCGTCACGTCCTTATAGTATGCGTCGATCATATCCTTATAATCCCATAATATGAGCTCATGCTCTTAACTTACCTCACTATCAAGTAATCCCTTCCATTTGACAAAGTAATCCACATAGTTTGGATGGGAACCTCTCTTCGGGATAACACGATGTGTTAAAACTTCCTCTATCTCGTGTTTGTGAGAAGTAGTGATAGCTATGAGTGCTCTCCTCGACGCATCACTACTTGGGTCCTCCTTGTCGCCATGATACGACTTCAATAAGCTAACATGGAAATTGGATTCATATCCAAATATGAGGGCAACCTCAATTGATAGGCTAACTTACCAACCCCTTTCTCAACGGGGAAAGAGCCCTTATATCGCCTCACTAGCCCCTTGTGCACCTTGGTGAACTGTCGGATTTGGTGGGGAATGAGCTTCACATTACTAGGTCTCCTTCCTCGAACTCCAAGTGTCTCCTCTTAGCATCCGCCCATTTCTTCATTTGCATGGCAGCTCTTGCCAAGTGTGCTCCTGCCATTTAAGTTTTGTTATGCCAACCTTTGGCAAACTTCAATGCGACAGGACTCGGACCCTTGTATGAATCGCCAAAGTGTGAGGAGTCCTTGGTTGTTGTCTCGTGGAAATTTTAAAATAGACTAGCTCCAGTGGGCTCGCTCTTGTGCAAATTTTATGAGAATTGGGCAACATCAAGCAACTTAGCCTAATCATGTTGGTTGGCACTCATATAATGCCTAAAAAAAATAACAACAACAATGCATTCACTCTCTCGGTTTGGCCATCAGTTTAAGGATGAAAGCTTGTAGAGATGTTAACCTCGAACCCTAATAGCTTGAATAGATCCATCCAAAACCTCCCGGTGAAGCAAGTGTCTCGATCACTCAATATTGTCTTCGATATGCCACAATACTTCACCACATGACGAAAGAATAGGCGTGCTGCATCATCCGCTGTAAATTTTGTAGGCACAGGGATGAACACTCTATACTTGCTAAATCGGTCTATCACTACCATAATATTGCTACATCCATCAAACTTTGGTAGACATGTGATGAAGTCCGTAGAGATACTCTCCCAAGGCTTCTCTAGAATAGGCAATGGTTCTAGTAAACCCGCTTGCTTATGTTGATTTACTTTGTCTTGTTGGCACATAAGACAAGTCTTCATATATAAATCAAAAATCATTGTGCATTTGGCGCTAATAGTAAGCACGCACTATAAATGCCAATGTACGATGTACACCAAGATGTCCCGCCTATTTAAAGTCATAGCACTCCTTGATAATTTCCTTCCTTAACCCTTGCCACTTCAGCACATACACGATTACCTTTGTTAGTGAGCACCTCATCCTTAAGCCAAAATTGGCATATCTTTCCCTGACTTGCCAACTCCATCAAACTCTTAGCTTATGGGTCATGCTCTAGTCCCTCATTCACTCATTCCTCCAAACGAAAACTCAGACTTGTGATAATAGCTAACTCGACCTTTCTACTAAATGCATCGACCACCACATTAGCCTTGCCCTGTTTATACTCCATCACAAAATCGAACTCCATTAAGAAAGCTTGCCGCCTAACTTGCTTTGGCATCAACTTCTTTTGGTTGAGGAAATAGCTTGTGGCAATGTTGTCAGTCTTAACCACGAACTTGGACCCCAATAAGGAATGCCTCCAAGTTCGCAAGCAATATACCACTGCAGTCATCTCTTTCTCTTGGACAGTATAACAGCACTTGGTATCGTTTAGCTTATAACTCTCATAAGCTATCGAATGTCCATCTTGAATCAAAACACCACCAAGTGCAAAATCAAAAGTATCAGTATGTACCTCATATGCCTAGGTATGATCTGGAAGGGCCAACACTGGTTCCTTCATCACTACTTACTTCAAGGCTTCAAATGCTCCTTGACACTTAGCTTCCCACACCCAACTCTATTCTTCTTCAATAAATCAGTGAAGGGAGATGCAAGGGAGGAATATCTTTTGATGAACTTGCGGTAATAGTTAACAAGGCCAAGAAAGGAACGTAACTCGGTCACCTTCCTTGGTGGCTTCCAATTATGGATGACTTGCACCTTGAACTTGTCTATCCTCAGCTTGCCTCCTCTCACAATGTGCCCCAAAAACATTACTTCGTGTTGAGAAAAAGAACATTTCTCCCTCTTCACATATAGCTCGTTTTCCCTTAAGACTTGAAAAACTTATTATAAGTGCATAACATGTTCTTTCAATGTTTTACTATACACCACAATATGATCCAAATACGCCACAACAAATTTATCCAAAAAGGGTTGTAGAACTTGATTCATGAGGGTGCAGAATGTGGTAGGTGCATTTGTGAGTCCGAAGGGCATGACTAAAAATTCAAAGGAATTGTACCTCGTCACACATGCTGTCTTTGGCTCGTCTCCCTCCACAATCCTTACTTGATAGTATCCTAATCTCAAATCAAGCTTGGCGAACCATCTTGCTTTCCCAAGTTGATCATACAAGTCGGCAATCAACGAGATGGAATACTTTTTTGTAATGGTGATTTTGATGAGCGCCCTATAGTCAATGCACAATTGAAGTGACCCATTTTGCTTCTTTTGGAAAAGTACAGGTACACCATATGGAGCCTTCAATGGTTGAATATAGCCCACATCTAACAACTCTTTCAATTGCCTCCTTAATTCCTTAAGTTTGGGAGGTGCCATTTGGTAAGGTACTGTAAGATTGGACTTGCACCTTGCACCAACTCAATTTTATGATCCACTCCTTGTTTTAGTGGAAGTTTTTTTGTCAACTCCGAAGGCATCACATCCTTAAACTCCTCAAGGACGTGGGCAATCTCCTTGGGTATTTCTTACAGCGAAGCTTGCTCCTCTTTCTTGATTGCTATAAAGAATGTGGGTTGCGCCTTCTTCCCCCCTTGGTGAGTTACATGGCTGAAAGTTGTTTGATTTGTAGACTTGCTTCTCATGACAAAGGTACCATACACGTATTACCATCCTCTAAAATGCATATAGTATTGGCAAAGAGAATCGGCACGACCTTGACACCATCCATGAACTCCATGCCAAACACAACTGGATAATCATTCATAGGAACATTTAAAAAGTCCACAAGGCCAGACCACTCACCTAGGCATACTTTAACACCACAAGCAACTCTAAAGGTTAACTTTGGCTCAGAATTATCTACCTTGAGCCATCCTTGCTCCTTATTGTATTTGAGGCCCAACTGATTAGCTTCCTTAACTTCGAGGAATTTACGAGTAGCTTCGGTGTCAACTAGAGCTTTTACGGCATTGTTCTCCACCTTAACTTCCAAGAACAAATGTCCCTTCTTCTTAAACTTGGGCACTTCCATTTTGGCTTTGATGGCATTTAAAATTTTCAAGGACCCCATCTTGGTCTCCTCGTGCTGTCGTTGCTCCTCCCTTTTCTCAATTAAGGCAGAGAGCTTGCTCTTCTTCGGGCATTCTCTAGCCTTATGTGGTTCCTCACAAAAGAAGCATTTTATTAAAGCTTTGCCCCCTTTGTCCTCCCTATGGCAGCCCTTCTTGCGCTTGCCATACTTGTGGGAGCCCTCCTTGCTTTGATGGTTATCTACCCCACTCTTTCTCTTGCCACCCTTGTCTTTGTGAGACTTGGGCTTTTCGGGCTTCTTGAATTCAATGAGAGACTCAACAATGGAAATGGCTGTGGTGAGATCTTGGGCACCATGCCTTTGGATCTCTAACTTCACCCAATTTTGCAAACAATCCATAAAAGCAAAGAGTGCTTCCTTACTTGGATAGTCGGGGATCTCTAGAAGCACCTCGGAAAATTCCTTCACGTAGTCTCGTATGCTCCCCTTTTGTGTGAGACGCCGCAACTTAGCTCTCGCTTCTAACTCAACATTCTCAAGATAAAATTGCCTCTTGAATTCCTTCTTGAACTCATCCTATGTATCGATGGTGCAGGTACCCCTCTTGATGTCATCATGCCTTCTTCTCTACCATATCATTGCGGTATCCTCGAGGTAGAGAGTGGCGGTGTCAATCTTCTTAGTATCCTCCATAATACCAAGTACCTTAAAGTATCGCTCCAAGCTCCAAAAGAAGTTATCTATCTCCTTCGCGTTCCTTGTCCCACTATACGCCTTTGGTTTTGGAACATCTACCCTCGAAGGAGTAGTGATTACCATAGGTGCAGCATTGCTTCCCCTTTGAGCAATTGTCCTCTTGCAAAGGACTAGCTCATCCGCAACCTTTGCAAGTTCTTCCTTAAGGTGAAGAATCTCAGATTGAAGGGTCTCCTCTAAGGCCTTCACTTGGTCTTGACATGTGGAAGCGACAATGTTTAAGGCACCTTGCATCTCCCCTTGGAACTCTTCTCTCCCTCTCTTGAGTTCCTCGATGTGTTGGTCTACCTCCTTGAACTTCTTTTACTGTTTAACCACCACAAGTTCCACCTTTTTAAGCCTTCCATTTATATCTACCAAGATGTCCCTCGACCTTGATCTCTCCCTACCAGTCTTCTTCTCCTCTCCAATATTGGTAGTTCCACTTGTTCTGGCATCTTTACTAAGCAACAATGAGCTTAACCTTTGACTCCGATACTAACTGTCACAGACTTGGTCTTTTACCTACGAATCGCATGGCATTTAGTTGTATATCTCGCAACTAAGTCAACCTCTCTCTCAAATGCTAGAAACAAAGCTAGCATAAGTTAGTAAAGACATAAGATAAAACAAGAACAATAATGAGGAAATTTGGAGAATGCATATATTGCTTAAGAAAGCTTTACAAGGCAAATGCTAAGAACCCTCTTTGTTCTCTTTCTCTCTATGCCTCTTATGCCTCTTAGAAATGAAGTCCCTCGGTTATTTATAGTCTTACACCTCCTCAATGGATGGCTAAGATCTATTTGATCCAAAGGCTTACAATGACCATCTAGAATTCTCTACAACTATCTACATATTCAAGTATAATCTACATGGTTCTAGAGTCTTTCACCCATCTCTGGCTTTATCTTGAATATGGAAGAATAGTGTGGAATATTCTAGGGAAATCTAGCTTAGCCTCTCCATCTAGAGTGGGAATTTTGCGGTGCATGACACGATGCGCGGTTGAATTCAGCAGTACAAATATGATGCAGTAATTTTAAAAAAACACCAAAATTTCAAATTTCTGGTAAGGGTACCCCGGGGTGATTTGGGTCATTTTTCAGATCCGAAAATTTTATAAAGTGAATTTTTTCATTTTTCTAGATTTTTACATTATTAATGAATTAAAGTTTAACTCTAGAAAAAGGAATTAAGGTATTCTAAATCTGATTTCAAGTGAATTTTCATGTTTCGAACATTACATGAGAGAGAAACTTCAAGTTTTCGTGTCTCTGGTCCATGTTCAGTATTCAGGATTGCAAGCTACCTACTCGGAAAAGGAATTAAGACATTTTGAAGCCATTTCTTAGTGAGTTTTTGTGTAACGAACTTGCCATAAGGGAGATACATGAAATTTTTGTGTCTCGGGTGGTCAATTCAGTGTCTAGTAATGCACAATAGTCGCTCTACTGAGATTTTTCTTTTACGAAAGTCTCAAACGAAGTTTCAGAGAATGTCTTTAGCATGAGTATGTGACAATGAGACTGTGCATTGAGATTTTTGCATTTATTGATGTTACATTGTCACATACCATATGTCCATCAAGAATGTGAGGATAACATAAATATGTATCCCTTGTGTTTATGGACTTTTTAAGTGCTGATGAGGATGTAGTCACTACAGTGGCCTTTCGAATTAGTATTTTAAATTGTTCTGGTTATAAGTTAGGGGATGTCTTTGGTCCCATGTTTGGCTATTCTGCCCACAAGTTTTGGCCTTTACATGAGATTTTGAGATGTGCATAAAGGCATTGGATAGAGGAAAGTCATTGCTTGAATGATCTATTCACCTATAGGTGGTAGTGTCATGAGAGTTGATAGTTTGTACTCTACTTGCTTTTATGTGGAGCTCTAGTTGCATATATTATGTATTGAGCCTATAGGTGTTTCATAATATGTGTGACCAAATTTTCAGTAAAGATACTGTTTAATGGCTTTGAGTATCGTTGTTATCCTACATTTGTGTTGATTTAAACATTATCATTTTATAGTCACCTTTTCGGTTAATAAAATCAGCGTCATATGTATTAAATGATATGGAGATAACTAAGGTTGATATGGCTATATAGATGGGTAAGCCATCTCTACCTACATCCATGAGATCGAAAGCTCATAAAGTAGCCTATAAAGCTTGAGATCGGTCTAACAGATTAAGTTATTATGACCATTAAAAGATCCATTCCTGACTATCTGCTAACTAGACTTCCGGACACAGACATAATGAAGTAATTTCTTGGTAATGTCTCCCAGAGGTACACAATCTCACCTAATGTTGAGACAAGTACCTTGATGAAAGAATTTTTCTCCATGAGGTATATGGGAGAGGGGGAAGTAAAGGAGTACATATCAAGAATGATCCATCTTCACTATAGACTGAAGATGTTAAGCATTCCTCTTCTTGATGTCTTCATAGATATTTCACTAGACTCTGATAACACTCCTTCTAGAATTTAGTAATTTAGTGAAGACAAATTATTCACAGGATGAAGAATGGGACTTCAATGCTTTGATTGCCCATTGCATTACTGAGGAGGAAAAACTTAAGCTTTCTACTCCTACAGCCCTCGAAGCAACTAAAGGGAAAGCAAAGATGAGCTCGCTAAGATCAAAGGTAGAAAGACCAAAGTTTCTCCATCTACTAATGCTGATCAACCCAGTGTTGGTAAAGGTCTATATGACATCAAGAAGCTAGCAGTATGAGGCCTAAAAAGAAAGACTTGGACCATCAGATGAGTCCTTAGCTTATCAATTTATGAATCTAATTTGCGATAGTCGTATTAAGTACTTGGTGTTTATATAGTGGAATATCTGATTAAGGTGCTTCCACAATACAAGGGTTCATATCCAGGATAAAGCCAAATAAAGAGAAGGAGGAACTAATGGTTGACGGCAATGAAGAAGCGTATATAGTATCTATAAGGGATATATGTACTAAACCTTATTGCAAAGTTCATTTTAGTTTTTACATGACACATTTTATATGTGATCTTTGTATCAATTGTAAACAAAGAAGGTTGACATTTTGTATTTAATGCTTTTGTTGTATAGCTGTGTTTAATGCAAAATATAATGGTATAAATTTCTTATCATATGGTTTGTATAAAATGTGTCTTACCTTGAATTGGATATATGTTTCTTTGTATCTTGCTGAACAAGTCATGAAATGAAGGATCTTGATGAATAAAAGTCATACATGGTATGGTATAAAAGTTTAAGCCACATTTCTAGAGCTAAGGTTGAGAGATTGACTAAGGAAAACAATTCTCAATTCTAGATTATGATGATCTGGGAGCATGTGTTAGACTATTACAGGGGTAAGTTGAGTAATAAGGAAGAAAGATCAACTCATGTTTTTGACTTGTTGAGTCTGATATATATGGATATCAGAAGACCTTATACAGTGCATTGTGCAATTCCAAATGTATTCTGACATTTGTTGATGATTATTTCCATTACAATTATATGTTATTGCTTAAAGATTGAAGGTTGAGAACCAATTAGGAAAATTCATCAAGAGAGTCAGATTTAACAATGAAGGAGAATATCATGGCAAACATGATGTTTTAAGACTTGAAAAGGTTTGTTTCCAGATATATGGAATCAGTTAAGATAGTGAATTGATTCACTATACCAGGTAGTCTTGAGCAAAATGGTGTGTTGTCGAAAGGCATAACTGCACCATAAAGGACTTGAAGAAGTCAATGCAGAACAAGACTAATCTACTTAATTATCTAATAAAAGTATGAAAACCCAACCTTGCACACATTCGTGTATGAGGCCGCCCTACTGAGGTAATATAATCCTTATAAACAAAAATTGCATGCTCATTATACTCATTACTATTTAGTAAGATATTCTTACCACTCTAAAGGCTACGACTTTTACTGTAGAGAAAGGAGGAGCCAAAATAATGAAATCACTAACAGCTAAGTTTCTAGAACATGATGTCTGTGATGATGTTGCACCTTTTGACCCTTCGGATGATAACAGGGTGGATACTATAGTTATAATGTACCCGCTACTCATATAGTTAGATCTGGTAGATTTAGGTCTTTGTACCATGCCTGTATAAGAACAGGAACCTATACTTGTACACATAGAGGTTCCTAGGGGTACAAGATCTAATGTAGTTATGAAGTTCCGCTAGAGTGAGATGACCTGCTATCCCATCTAATAACATAATCTATTAGGTGAACAAGACTATGATATTATACATGTTACAAATCCAGTTACTTTTACAAAAGTTATTTTTGAACCTAATATAGATTTGTGGTGGTTACAATGACTGATGAGATGCAAGCCATGAAGCATAGTAAGGTCTGAGAGCTAGTTGATTTTGCAGTATAATTGTAAAACCGTCAGTTATAAATGAAGTTTTAAGACCTAAAGGCTTTTATAAAATGGTCTATCTGATACAATCTGAAGGATTTTAGGAGCCAGATAGAACTGACATAGTTTGCACATTATACAGATCAATATATGATTTACACCAAACCTCCTGAAAGTGATACCTTACATTTGATAAGGTTTGACCTCTTTTGACTTTGTGGAAAATAAAGTTAAAAAGATGCTTGTACTATAAGGTCAGGGGAGCAAAATTATCTTTCTATTATTACGTGCAGATGATATATTACTCACGTAAAATTGCTTGACCATGTTGTATAAGGTTAACAAAGTTTGGTCGAGAACTTTGACATAAAGGACCTTAGCGTAGGATCTTTTGTCCTAGGTATTCAGGTTCATTGGGACAGATCTTAACACTCATCATACCTCTCACAGAGTCCATATATTGAGTATTTGTTACAAAGGTTTAATACGGTTAACGATAAACCTGTCGCAGCACCTATCTTTCATAGTGAGAGATAATCTTTGGCATGGAATCCAAAGAATAAAGTAAAGAGAGAGGTTATAAGGAATGTTCCTTATTCTAGTAAGGTTGATAGCCTGATATATGCTTGGCTATGTACTAGGCAGGACATTACATTTACTGTTTAACTGTTTAGTCAGTATCTAGTTAACTCAAGTATAGACCATTGAAATGCAGTCAAGCGAGTGTTGAGATAATTAAAGGGAATCAAAGATTATATATGGACATATAGAAAAGTCAACAGACTAAACCTCGTAGGAAATTCAAATTAAGCTATGTGTCCGGATCAAAAGTCCATTTAAGGTTACAGTTTTTTAAGTTTACAAATGGTATAATGTCGTAGAAGAGTGTTAAGTAGACACGGGTGATTTTCTCGACCATACATATAGAGTGCATGCTATATGGCTGCTTCACAGACGGTTTAGCTCAGAAATTTGATTTCTAAGTTGTCTAAGGTTGATTCAGTGGCTAAACCCATTCAATTGTAATATGATAATCAAGTTGCTGTGTTGTTTAATAACAACATTGAATATCACAGGGTCTTAGCATTTTGAGGTCAAATGTTTGACCATGAAGTAGTTGATACAAAAAGGTGATATTAAGGTTTGGAGCATTTAAGAACTGAGGAACTATAAGTTGATTCTTTAACTAAAGGACTTTGCCCATTTGTGTTTGGAAGATAAATATACAGTATGGGTGTTTTGAAGTCCTTAGACACTGTTAGTTATGGGATCGTTATATTTGCTCCATGTACATTTGTACATTTATTTGCTCCATGTACATTTGTACATTTTGATGTATTATAACGCTATTATGGTTCGTCAATAAAGATTACCATTGTTTATCCTCAGTAATATGTGTTATTATACATTGTCATAATACATATGAAAGTTTTAAGATTTGTTTCAATCTTAAGCATTTGAAGGTCATTGGGCATATTTATAGATTGACCTTGAGCCTATGTTATTTAGACGCATACAATTTTATACGGATATCCTTAAAGTTTCACATTACATAGGGGGATATAAGTTTTTAATCTCATAAAGGTTCTCTAATGAATGTTAGTATTCAGTTGGAGAACATAAAGGTTTTCTCTAATGTTGTTTAATATTTAGTGAGAGGAAACAAGTTTCTTTTAATGTTGTTTAGCATTAGATGAGAGAAAATAGGATTTCTCTAATGTAGTTTAGCATATCTGGTTTAATATAAAGTTGGAGAAATCGAGACCTACAAAAGAAGATATAATTTAGATCATTCAGATATCATCCTAGTTTGCCCCACACTATTTTCTCATTCATGTAAGTGAGGTGTTAGGTATATGTGATTGTATTGGATCTGTGTTGTACATGACATATGCATTTGATACTTTTCGATATCGAAAACCTTGCAGGACAGAATGATGGACTTTTGTTATCTTTAGATCAAATGTTTTGTTTTTAAACTTAGTCGACTAATACAGTAGCATAGCTTAGCCGAATTTTTAAAACTATTTTCAACTTGAGTCCATACCTCAATTAAGTATTGTCCAAGGGGGAGAATGTTAGATATTTTTTACTTTTCCTATAAAGTTGGACAACATTTAATTGCATTTTTTGGTTTTTCAAATAACTTATCGGTTAAGTCACGTAATTTGATCCAGATAAAGATAATAAAGTGGCTCAATAAATGATCTAAATCAATAGATCAAAGTCCGGGCAGAAAATGGATCCTAATCAGTGTAGACCAGACCCATATCAGTCTTGTGATAGAGAAGCCCGACATAGACGTTATATATAAAGGTTACGGTTTCCTACATATACTTATATCATTCGTAAGCATAAGGAATCTCTGACTCGTTAAGAAAGCTTATGTTTTGAGAAAACTATAGAAAGACGTTGACTGTGTCCTAGTAAGCGGTTTCCTTGAAGACAGCAGTAGATTTGCATTCGTTTCAGCTTCAGAAAGCTCGTCTGAAGTTATGGAACCAAAATAAGGTATTTTCTCCATTTCTTCGTTTATTTCCCTTTTACGTTCGATCCGGGATACGTAACTAAGGTATCGTTACATGTTACATGGTTATCTTTTAAAAATATGATGAATACAAGGGATAGACTAAGAAAATTCTTAGACATTCCTAATTCTACTATTTTGTGTCAGGAAGGAATAAAGTCTAGGGATCATTTGTCTTTTTGATACAAAGTATCAGCAAATGTATAGATGGAGAATAAGAAGCTATGCAATATTGTGAATGCTTACAAAAGTACACTAAAATTGGAATATTGGTACAATCAACATTACTTAAGAATGAAAGATGATAAAATTATATGCAAAATAGTAGGTGGGAGAACTATTCACGAAATCTGATGTGAGTGGGATATAAGGATTTCTAAAATTCCACAAATGAGGAACACACCGATGCAAAAGCTAATAAGTAACATAAGGGAGCGAATTATGGTGCACTAACTACACACAATATGCATGTACTTTAATTCTATTATTAAATCAATATAGCTTTAATTTTTCAATATATATATATATATATATATATTTGGCTTCTCTCCTTTAATGGGTAGTAAAGTGTTGTTTTTGATTCTCTTAACAGTTTTACATTAGGCTTTTCATTGTTTGTGGCAACTTACCACTTTCCATCACTGAGACTAATATCACAGGCCAAAGTATAATGCAAAAGCATTGTGAAAGAAAGCAATAACTCTAAAAAATCCTTGTGCACGTATTAAAATTATAAAAAACCAATGACATCATTAGAAAAATAGAATCATTCCCAACTCAACCTCAACGACGCTTTAGAAATGTTGAGCCGTATACCACTCTCTCTCTTCCTTTCCAAATTTCCTCTATAATTTTCTTATGATTAGAAACAGAGACTCCACAAAAATAAGTTCTAGCTTAGAAGCCAAATCAATGATCACAATGGTAGGGATTTTGTTTGTATTTTGGATGATTTGTTTATATAAGTAATAATGTTTTGGAAGGTCTATTTTAGGTCCTGTGAGCCAATTAAGAGGTCTAGATAGTGAAGGAGCCCATAAGAAAATATTTTAAATTTTAGATTAGAAGAAAATAGATGGAACTATTAGTATTCTATTAAAGTAAGAGTTAAAGTAAACGTTTTACAAGTGTTGATATTTAAAGAGTTAAATTGAACATTTTACGGCTGTTGATGTTTAATTTGAATATTGTCAAACATTTAAGTTTAAATTGAATATTAACAAAAATCTTAAAGTTCAAGTTAACTTGTTTGTCTTATCTAAATAGTTATTTCAGGACCAACTGCACCATTGATCCCTAATAAAGATTAGTCTTCTTGTCTCCTAGTTAAATAAACAAGAATATATAAATCTATGCAATTTATTAAGACTACTGTCAATGACCTTGAAATGATTGAGCATGAAATATATGATAGTTTCGTTGTCCAAATTATTAATAATCTCACAAAAGACTTACAAATTAAGCTTGGATTGCAAGCACATAAAAATACCATAGGGTTTAAAGAACTCTTGCAGAAGTCAATGGACTATGAAATTAGCTTGACATACCATGAACTTAAGACTGAAAAAGAAACTATTATATCCCAGTACACTTATAAAAATAAAAGAAGCAAAGATTGAGACTCTACCAATTCGTAAACATGACATGTATATTAATGGCTATGGCAAAAAATTGATTACTTGAAATTAAAGTCCAATTAATTTCACTCGCATAATAAAGGGAATAACAACTCCTTTACATTTTGTGAAAATAACCAAAATTGTAAATCATGGCAGTCAAAATTACAATGAATAACACAATATTATCTATCAGTTCTATGACAAATTTGACCACACTATTAAGTTTTACCTTTCATAACCACCTCCAAATATTCTTTCTTGACCTCTGGCAAATTTATTAATAAGTGAAAGTTCTAGGAACCACTTGTCATAAGTTCTCAATTTTTGAATTCACACCATATTACCTCATATTATGGCAATATTGATGATGTTACAGTTGGATATGATAAAAGCATTCGTATTGCTTATATTGTATTCATCTTTCTTAATTATAATGATCTTACTTCTTAGCTTAATAACATTTTGTCTACTCCTTAAATCAATCAAAATTTAATATTTATCTCTCAATTTTTCTAAATAAAATACATCCTTTCTCCATTTTTTTTGGTGAAGGACCTAGCCATTGGAGCATTCTTAGCATAAAGCCAAAATATTGGGCAAGTTTATGAATAGCCAACAATAACCTTGTCCCTTTACCGTCAAATAACCTAGCCCTAACCATCACCATTAAACATCACCCTCTATTAATATCACTTATTATCACTTATTAGCACTATCGTCTTAGCTATTGCTCCTTTAAAATACTTCATTAGATACTCACTAGTCATCATCTTTGCAACAATCTAGACTACCCTCTCATAGAAATTGTCCGATTTGGTTGCCCATCAGGCTAAGTACCTCACGGTTTTGCTCTTCCCACACTCAGGAAAGTGCGTCTATGGGGAAGAGGTATCTGTACCCTTATAAGGCGTACTTCGTTCTCCTCTTTAACCAATGTGGGATCTCTCAATCTTTCTATAGCCAAATTGAATATTTCGCATCACTTCAATCTCCAATAATGCAATAAGAATCTTAAGCTTTTATTTGATATATCTTTTTAAAATTTTTAATATCATTAAATATTTTTTATGGGCGTTTAGAGTCTAGCTTCAGTCACTTTATTCAATCTTTTTTTATTATATCATTTTTGTAGATTACTTCACAAAATATATATTGTTTTATCCTCTCAAAAACAAGTTTGAGGTTGTCATATTATCTTTAAAATTTAAACTAGTATTAAAGTGTTAATTCAACATCCACATCAAAATTATGTAGATTAATAGGAGTGAAGAAGTAGTAACTTTATATATCTATCATAAACTATGATTTAATAACACAAATTTCCATCTCACATAGGGATGGAAATAGGTTATGTTAGGCTTAGTTCTGCTTGGCTTAAGCCCTACCCAAATTTTTTTAGGACTTTGTTGACCTAAAGCCTAATTATGCTTGGATTCTTTAGTTAGAGTTTGATCTCAATCATATTTCAAACCATAAAAGCCTAGTCTAAATGCTATCATCATCTTAACTCTTTTATACGTTGTCTTCAAGCTCCAATATAAAAAAAATCAAAATTAGGACTGAAAAAAGAATAGAAAATATGAAACAAACTTAAGTGAATCCTCTCACTAACTTTTTTCTCTTTGGCTTCTCTTTAAATTTTTACCTTTATACCCCTAAAACTTTCCTTTTTGGAATAAAATCTTAGATGACTAATCTTTTTCCTCTCTAGTGTAGACATGTAACTTCCTAGTTTATGAGGTTTTCACCTCAGTGGAAGGCCTCTTGAGGGCCTTGCGTTATGTGAATGAGAAGAGTGCTTCTTCTAGCTCACCAAGTATACTTCTTGAGGATTTCCCAACACTCACCAAAGAAAATATTGAAACAAAATATGGAGAAATGTTAGCTCTAGTAAGAATAGAAGGGAAATCAGGAATGATAACCATTATGATGCTAAATGACTTATTGGAGCTTGGAAAAACAAGCTGAACATTCAACACAACAAAAGGTTGCTTAAACATTACCATAATGTGATGAAGGATGGGGTGCTCTCCTTACCTATCGAGCTTCTTAAGGCAGGAGCTAATGCTTGATCCACTATTTTGGTAGGATTCTTCTGGAATAGAAGGCCTACTTTCCTTATCGTGCATGCCTAGGTTACAATAAGGTGGGGGTAGAAAAGGGTTAGAAAAAACCATGTTAATGGAATATAGATCCTTCCTTTTCAAATTAACTGCAGATAGTTGTGTAAATGATATAATTGAGCAAGGGCCTTGGCATATAGGTGGACAACCTATGTTCATTCAGAAATGGAAGTCTGAAATAGATTTTGATAGAGTTAACATTGATACTTTTCCTATTTAGGTTAACTTTCATAATGTGCCATTGGAATTATAGACAATTGAGGGTTTAAGCTTTTTTGAAAGTTTCATAGAGAAACCAATTTTTATAGACTCATAAACTGCTAACATGGAAAGAATATGTTTTGCTAAAATATATGTTGAAATCAAGAGGAACTTGGATTTACTTAATAGCTTACCAGTTATAAAATTGGGAGAGGATGGAGAACTAGAAAAGATAGATATTCCCATCACCTATCCTTGGAAACCAAACCATTCTAGGAGGGAATGGAAAGCAACAGGTAGAGTCTTCAAAACAAGATGGAATGGTGAACTAATGGCACTAAAACTCCTAAATAAAATCCAAGATGCTGGCAAAGAAGAATTGGTAAAGCCAGAAATAGAAACAGGAAAAACAATAGAGAATAAAATGATGATAAAGACTCAAAATTCAAACAACTTGGAAAATACACAAAGGGAGGAAGAATTAAACATAGAGCAATTTGGTAAAACTGAGGAAACAAAAGAGCAAACTACTAACTTTAGAAGGAAATCAATTAAAAGGAAGTGAAAGAACAAAACCAAAAGGGATCACTTCCCTGATGATAATCCTGATTTGGAGCATTAGAGGGCTTAAATGACCCTCTAAAAAGGTCAATGGTAAAGGAGGTTATTTTTGACAAGAAGCCTTGTATAATTTGACTTATTGAGACCAAAATAAAATCACCTTAGTTACAAAATGGCCTTAAGCTTTTAGGAGTAGAATGGAAAATCTTATTTAATCATTTTCACATTATAACGGAAGAATAATCTTCCTTTACAACTTATTTATGATAAAGGTTCAAATAGCATGATAAAGTGATCAGAATATCCACTTAAAATGTCAAATAGGTGTATAATTATAAAATTTGACCTGAAACTGGTTTATGCTTACAATTTTACTTTTTAAAGGGATAAATTATGGGAGGACCTCTAAACCATCCAAGCTAGAACTCTAAAACTATGGCTAATAACATGAGATTTCAATTGTACATTATCCTCTTAAGAGGCTGAAGGAGGAAGGAAGTACAATATGGGATAAATGTAGAGAGCTAACAAGTCTATTTCAAAAGGTGAATCTAGTTGACCTCATTTTTACGTGTAGACTTTTAACTTGGTCTAACAAATGGAAAAGGAATATGCTATAAGGAAAATGTTTAATAGAGCCCCATTTAATCAAGCTTAGGTAAGTCAATTCTCTCATTCCTATTCTGATTTTGTTGAAAATGTTTTCTCTAACCATTCCTACATTTTTATTCAGAACATCACAAATTTTAAGAATTCTAGAGCTTCATTTAGATTCTTTAATGGATTTACTCAAAAAGAGGGATTCCTTAAAACAATCCAAAGCTTTTGGAATCAAACTGTATATGGGTATAAATCCTATCAACTCATATAGAAGCTTAAGCTAGTAAAGTCAGCTTTAAAGACCTTTGTTAAGGACAATACTAAATGGATCAGTGAAACCAAACTCAAGCTAAAAGAAACACAGGAGGCCTGTTTACAAATCTCCTTACAACAATGAGTTGAGGTTAGTTGAAATCCAAACACTAAAGGAATACCAAGAAGCTTTAACTCTACAAAATTCCATATTAAGGCAAAAGGTAAGAATCAATTGGCTAAGGGAAGGTGACTGTAATTTAAAATTCTTTCATTCCTCTTTACTGGCCAGAAGGAATAGGATCTCAAAGAATTCTTGGCAACCTACTTCACTATACAGGAATTCAGAGATTTTTTATTCAGCTTGCATTCTTCAAACGCCGCTTGGTGGGTGTCAAACCAACAAAAATAATTTCCTTTCCCACAAAATACTATAATTAATATAATATAATGGTGAGCAG
>JAOTJB010000009.1:10349168-10359230 GCA_027123815.1 Erythroxylum minutifolium
CTCCAAATCAGTCACCTTTTCCACCATTTCCAATAGCTCCACCTGAAATACGCAAACACACAAAACCCACATAAAAGTATACAAAATGTGACAAATAACTATGCAAACGTACGCAAAGTATGGACTGAATTATGCATGAATATGCAAGTCATCACCCCTGGACCTGATGGGTTTTTAACTTGTTTGTTTCAAAGAACCTAGGGCATCACAGATAATCTCTTCACAAAAGTAGTATTGAAATTTTTTTCTTCCTCAAATATTCTCAAGGAGATGAACCATACCTTCATACGTCTCATCCTAAAGAAACAAAACCCTTCCTTTAATGCAAAGTATAGACCAGTCTCCTAGTGTAACACAATTTATAAAGTCATTGCAAAGATCTTTGCTAACATACTGAAGGTAGCACTACAAGAAGTCATAAATCTAGCTTAGGGAGCCTATATTATCGGGAGAATTATAGGGGACAATACCCTCCTTTTATAAGAGTTACTAAAGGAAGACAACACATGTAGAGCTATCAAAAGTTGCTTACTGAAATTTGGATTTTACAATGCCTTTAACAATATCAGATGGAGTTTCATCCAATCTTTCCTAGGAGAACTTAATTTTCGAGGAAATTTTATGAAGTGGATCATGGTTTACATTCAAACTTCTTCTTTTAGTGTTCTTATGAATGGTATTTCTACACAACCCTTCCAAAGCGCTAAGGAATTAGACAAGGGGACCCCTTTTCCTTTATCTTTTTACCCTAGTAATGGAAGGCCTGTTCAGATTACTTAACAAACTCATGACCTGCAATTGAAGATTTTGATTTCATTATAAATGCAGGGAACTCAAGCTAACTCACTTGATGTATGTTAATGATCTCATGCTCTTAAGTGGTTCAGAGATCCAATCTACTAAGATTTTGCTAGACATACTAAAACTTTTCATAAACAGGTTAGGTCTAAAAGTAAACACTGAGAAAAGCAGCTAGTTCATATTATCAAATGAGAAGAATCAAGTTGCAATATATAGGAGTTCAGGTCTAACCTTACTCTCGCCTCCCTTCAAATACCTTGGAGTACCAATCACCTCAGCTATGCCAGAATTTGTTGACTGAATTACACTTATTGAAAAGTACAATTTTAGGATAAATGCATGGCAGAATAAGTTCCTTTCTTTTGGTGCTAGACTAACCCTCATCAACTTAGTGCTCAACAACTTACACATTCATTGGTCAGCGCACATTGTCTTGCCAAAGAGAGTTATCAAGGAAATTGATAAAATGCTAAAAGCCTTCCTTTGGTCTAGGAAAGCTGAGAATTCCAAAGGAGCAAAAGTAAAATGGGGTGAATTAACCATCCCAAAGAAGTAAGGAGCCCTAAGGATCATTTCTATACCACTTTTGCAAAAATTTCTTCTGAGCAAAAGAATTTAGAGATTATATACAGATAAGAACCCTTTGAATCAAATGGATTCATGAAATTCATCTCAAAAATAAAAAAACTTTTGAAAAATGTCAAACACCAGGGTAATTTCTTGGGCTTTCACCCAATTATTGAACTTGAGAATTATGGTTTATCCTTGGATCAAACACAAGCTAGGAAATAGGATTAACATATGATTTTGGTATGACAATTGATCTAAATTTAGCCTCTCTCACAAAGGAATGAAATTATCCATCTAAGAAACATAATTCCTTTTGATGCCAAAGTATCCTCACTTATTCAGAATGGAGATTAGTCTGGAAACTTCAGGGGATTCTCCTCTCTAGCATGATACTTACCACAACACCCTCACTGGAATAGATAAGACATTATTATCTACATTCCAAAAGGATCTTCACAAATAAATCTTGCCATAAGATGTACAATGATAGTATTGGAAATGCTCCTTGGGCTGAAATCCTTTGAAAGCAATCCTTGAACCCTAAAGTCTCCCTAATTACTTAACTTACGATAAAGAACAAAGTTAGAACTAAAACCAGATGGTTTGACACTTATGATCTAACCTATGTCTTGTGCAAAAATAAGGAAGATAGAAACCATTTATATTCATGTATAAGTACTTTAAATCTAGAATTTTACACATGCTGGCATAATTTTGTCACACTTACAAATGGATGGGGACTTTATACTGGTTTATCAAGTTTTTCAAGCATTAAAAGCAAAATGGAATGCCACTCAAGACTCACTTCACCACTATAATTTACTATTTTTGGAAAGAAAGAAATAATAGATTGTACAAGGGAGCTAAACTTCAGAGAGAACTCCATCGGAGTATATTTGTTGTATTGATTCACTTTCTAAAATATTTTCGTATTTTTTTATCCTTTATATAAAGTGTACTAGCATAGCAAAACTAACCTTAAAGACCTTGTGGTCCTCTTTACTTCTCCATTTCAGTTCATTTATCCAAGACAAACAATCCAACAAGCTGAAGTTCTTGTCTTTTAGCTCAACCAGCTGATATTGAACCATCCTTATTTAAATAAGCCCTTAAGCACCCTGTACCTCAACAAGTCATGACTGAAGAATTCAATGCACTTCTTTCAAATAAAATCTGGACCCTTTTAACTCTCAATGAATCAATCGCATTAAAAAACAATACGATGAATCTATTGCCACGCATGTGGACAGGAAAAATGATCCTTTTTCATTATTAATTTCTTTATTCTTCTGGCCTCTTCATTAACAAACACAACATTTAAGACAAAATCTCCAAAAATATATTCAATCTCTGATTCAATTCCCTAACTTTAAGAATTCAAAATATCTTTGGGGAGTTTTTCACCGTCCATTGAAATACCTTTAAAAGGGACTTTGTTATTATTTTTATTCACTGTTACTAATCTCGTTTATGTAATTTCATTTAATATTTGTTTTTTCTAATTTACTTTTCATGAAATAACAATAGATTTTATCGACCTGTTACAGAAAATTTTACAAACACTAAACTATTTAAGACTGTTAATGTGCCGTCTCATCAGCTTACTATTTTCTGTTTGTTTTTCAAACTTAAAAGTTACAACTGAAAAGGGCATTTCAGTCATTCGAATACTAGCCGACGGAGGCCATTCTGCCTACCTTCTTTTGACATACGCGAGACCTGTATTTGGAAGTCCACTAACCTTCCTGTTGCCAAAATTAAACCAAAACAAGAGGGTCCACTAACGTTCGAGACAAAACAGAAAATTGTTTTTTGAGGAACGGATTTAAAGGAAATTGTGCGATAAAACCCAAAACAAAAATTCATTTTGCAGTTTAGTCCTTTTTGCTTCTTATTCCAGTTTATCAACTCCATTTTTAACGGATTTAATGGAAATTGTGCGATAAAATCCGAAACAAAAATTCATTTTGCAATTTAGTCCTTTCTGGTTCTTATTCCAGTTTATCAACTCCATTTTTATCTACAAGTCCACCTCAGGCCACCTATTCTCTCGTTGTGCCCTCCATAACTACAAAGCTTCTTTTTTGTGCTTTCAAAATTGCCTTCATTATCGCCTCTCCTTTCTTGTCACCATTTTTCTCTTTCAAGTGAAGAAGTTTTTCATAAAGATAACCCAAAGAACCAGTCCTTTTCTCTGTTTGTCATTTTCTCCTCCTTCTCCTTCTCTGAATGCATTACTGAGAAGATCTGTTTCTAGGTTCAGCTTTTCTTGCATCCTTTCTTCTCTTTGAACCTGTAAATAAAACTTTTTCCTCTCTTGGTGACCAGGTTTCTCTCATTATCTTCTCTTCTGATAAGGTTTGAGGTAAAAGCTTTATATGATTTTGTTTCTCTATTTGTCTCTTTCATGTTTTAATTTTCATTTCTGAGATTAGAGCTCCAGTCCTTTCTAAATGGCAGAAAAGGGTCTTCCATAGCCATTTCCGAATGTGCTATTTTCAGGTGCTTAGAGATCTTTGTTCTATGTGTGTCTTCTAAAGTTTAATAGTTGAATACCCTTTTGAAGCCATCTCTATTCCAAGCTTTTGAAGCTTCAGAAATTGACCATTTCAAGGTTTTTCAACCTTTGGCCTTTTCTAATAATTAGATAATAAGCTTTTTTCTCTTTGTTACCTTCTTCCGCCTTTCCTACCTCTCTTGATCTGTCACGGAAAATCTGCTGGCAAAAAGAACTAGATATGTACAGTACACATAACAAAAGGGAAATATCCTTAGATTTCCAGCCTCATATCCCGATTTTGAGGCCTAGTATCCACTCAAGGAGAGCAAATTTAACGGTCAAATTCCAGGACCTTTATGGGTTTACTGTGGAAGGAAATGTAGATGATGTTAATGTGTTGAATGAGGTCAGAGAGAAGGTGAGGCAACAGGGCAGGGTTTGGTGGACATTAGAGGCCAGCAAAGGTGCAAATTGGTACTTGCAGCCACAAGTTTCTTCAATTGCTGAAGGGATTGCCTTGAAATCGTCCCTCAAATTGTCTACTTTAGCTAATAAGATCACTTTGAGGAGGCTTATTAGGAAGGGAATACCGCCTGTTCTAAGGCCAAAAGTTTGGTTTTCCCTTTCCGGGGCTGCTAAGAAGAAGTCCACGGTGCCTGAGAGCTACTATAATGATCTGACGAAGGCTGTTGAGGGAAAGGTTACTCCAGCTACAAGACAGATCGATCACGTGAGTTTGAAATTGGGTTATTTCTATTGCAGTGAAGCGTGTTTTGTAATTCTTGGAATATTTTGTGTGCTATCTTCTGATTTGTCCTCTATGTTTTGACATTTGCTGTCAATGTATTGTTGTTCACATTCTCTGTTACGATTGTGCCATGATTTGTTTTCGACTGAAAATTGAGGAAATAATACTTGATACTTATACGAGCTTGATTGATCAATGTGGACGTCTTGTCTAACTTTATGTGACAGATCGATCACGTGAGTTTGAAATTGGGTTATTTCTATTGCAGTGAAGCATGTTTTGTAATTCTTGGAATGTTTTGTTGTGCTATCTTCTGATTTATGCTCTATGTTTTGACATTTGCTGTCAATGTATTGTTGTTCACATTCTCTGTTACAATTGTGCCATTATTTGTTTTCAACTGAAAATTGAGGAAATAATATTTGATGCTTATACAAGCTTGATTGATCAATGTGAATGTCTTGTCTAACTTTGTGTATCAGTGTTTTTTCTTTTTTGTATTTGACACTGAAGTGCTAATCTGTTATCTGATCCCCATTTTTGACTGTTGGCTTCCAGATATTTGATGAAGTTAATTTTGTTCTTATTTATGTATTTGATGTGGAAGAATTTGATGGTTTTGTTTTTTGTTACTGAATTGGAATTTGCAGTCACTTTTTCTGCAATTGAGATAACTATCTAATTACCCCATGTTACATTCATTTGATAGGTCGATCTTGAATTTTCAGATCATTTAAATTTATCATTTACTTCATTATATGTATGGTGATGAATCAATGGTTATAAATGTACTAAGTTTCACTTTTAAATTTAGAATCAAGGACAATAAGAATTATGATCATTTTGGAGGAAATTAGATGTAATGACACTAATGACATCTGTAAATTGATATTTCTAGAATAGTTATTGTAGCTTACCTATCCTGTTATGTACATGCTGTTGGAATGGAAACAAGTTATAGGTTAATTTGTAAAATATGTTGAAGGTAGAGGCATGTTAAAGGAACTAACATCATGAAGTATGATAATTGCTTCCTCAGAAATATGAATACTCTTCAGTATCCAGAATGTATGATAGATTTATTTAACTTTTCTTTGACATTTTTTTGGAAGGAGGGATTTGTTTGAGGTTTTGGAATATTCCAAGATCCTATATATTGGCATTTTTCAACATGGCCTCCAACAACAATTTAGCTATGGAGGTCGCTCCGATTTGTTTACACGATAAGGAATATGTCCAAGTCGGCAGTTTATACTGTCTTTCAAGCTCAGGGAACAAAAACAAAGAAAAATCAGTTGCTTGGTGTGATTGAATATGTGTTAGCAAAATAGTTGTATTTTTCAATTTTTCGTATGTGATTTCCAAAAATTATAATGTTTAAATTTTATATACTTGTGAAATAGCTGACAAGTAACAATTGGTAAGAGCTTCATTAATGCATCCATGTCCGTAAGATGTTTCCATCTTGCCAAAATGCCCCTTTCACATTTTTTTTTTTGCTAAATTGGTCTTTCCTTGTTCATGTTTACAGGACCTGCCACGAACATTTCCTGGTCATCCATGGTTGGACACTCCAGAGGGCCATGCTGCACTTCGACGTGTTCTTGTTGGCTATTCTTTCCGTGATTCTGATGTTGGCTACTGTCAGGTTGGTTCCTCGTTGTGATTAACTGTGGTAATTACAGAATGATAGACTACATTAAAACCTCAGAAAAGATGATAGAATAGGTTGAATTCTTGTTTCCATTTTTTTAATAAGGGACCACCTATAATTTTGTCATGATCTACTGTATTTATTCCTGAGCAAGTTAAATCTTTAGAATACTTTTAGCACATTGATAATTATGTCATCATTCACCCTCGTGTATCCTAATCATATTGAAATTTCAATAAGACATTTTGTTCCATCGTTTAATATTTTTAGAGTATACAAGGCTTTTATATGCCCTTGCTGTAGTTGTTTATGAAGTTCCTTCGACTTTTCTATCCTCTGAATTTTCTTAAAACTCATAGATTTGTATTTGTTCTTATATTTCCCAATAACTGCTACTTTTTCCTAGAAACTGCTTGTTTCTAAAATAAAAATGACAACTGTATTGTTCACACATCTTTACACATAATATACCCTTTTTTTGTTCAGTACATTTCTCATCCCAATCTACATCTTTCTTGTCATAGCTGTGACAACTGACAAATGTATATCATTTTATCACTATCTTTTGAATAGTTCCATGTGTCATAATGCAGAATTTGTTTGAATGTTATTAGTATTATTGATGTATGTCTTCTTTAGTTTCTCCCTCGAATTAGATGTAACTAGCTTATAGGAACCAAAGAATAGTTTCCGATTCCTACCAGTGTTCAAATCTGATAGGTGCAAGAGGGATGGGTTGTTAAACCTTTTCCATATATAGGTATCTTGCAACCACCAACTTCATTTGTGAATGGACGATGGCTTGTTTTTGTAGGCTGCTGTTATGTTCCCCCACTTAAATTTATGTATTTCTTTATTGAAACTTAGAGTTGGTGCAGGGCCTAAATTATGTTGCAGCGTTGCTGTTGCTAGTGATGAAAACAGAGGAGGATGCTTTCTGGATGCTGGCTGTCCTCCTGGAAAATGTCTTAGTCAATGACTGCTATACCAATAACTTATCAGGGTGTCATGTTGAACAAAGAGTTTTCAAGGATTTGCTTGCTAAAAATTGTCCAATGTAATTCTACATTTATCACTAATTTGGTTGGTAAATCGATTATTTGTGTATTAAAAGGTACAAATGAACCACAGGATAGCTGCTCATTTGGAGGAATTGGAGTTTGATGTGTCCCTGGTTGCCACTGAGTGGTTCCTCTGCCTCTTCTCTAAAAGCTTGCCCTCAGAGGTTAGGAAAATATGAATTGTCTTTTTGTCCACAAGGATGGAACATATGTACTTCACTAGTTCTCTGAAGACCGAAACCTATACCTTTTTGAATGACTTTTTGGCAGACAACCCTGCGGGTGTGGGATGTCCTTTTCTATGAGGGTGCAAAGGTTCTGTTTCATGTAGCTTTGGCTATATTCAAGGTGCTTGAGCTATATAATAGTACAAAATTACATCTCATACTTTCTTAGTATTATCTGGATTTCCTTAATTGGAACGTGTTCTGAAATATCGATAACTAACAGAGCATTAACTTTTAATTGTAATCATTGATTACAGATGAAGGAAGAGGAGTTGCTTCTAACCCACCATGTTGGTGATGTAATTTACGTACTACAGAAAACTACACATCACCTTTTTGATCCTGATGAATTATTGACGGTAAGACAATTCCCCTTGGTGCTTGTATTGCATTTCTTATCACACAGAATTTCCTCACCGTGTCCCTTTTTTGAAGGTGAAAGGAACATGAGATTGTAATTGTTATTATCTGGTGGATCCTTTTGCTAAGTTTGATTGATAAACTGTAAAAGGTGCCTTCACTTGATTTATGCTTAATTTTGATATTAAGTTCTTCCCTATCCAAATTATGCAGGTTGCATTCGATAAGATAGGATCAATGACTACAAATACTATATCCAAACAAAGGAAAAAGCAAGAACCTGCTGTAATGGCAGAGCTTGATCAGAGATTGAGAAGACTAAACTCGGTCAAAATGGATGACAAATAGCAACTATTGTATCAATCTTGATCCAAATGTTAATTACATATGAGCATCCTGGAAAGGGGGTTGGTTGCCCCTTCTAAATTTCTACCCATTTTCTTTCTTCGCAAGGGGAGATTCCCTCAAGAGTCTGTATTTCCAGGAACGGTTAGAGGTTAACTGTAAATGTGGGATTGTTGCAATGCATGCCTCAAATGAAAATGCAAGTCAGGGCATTGCTGGCTTTGTGATTCCCTCTGCAATTCAGGTTTCTGAGAGTTGGGCACGACTTACAATTGTACGAATTGTCAAGAGGCTCTGCTTTCATTCTAACTCCCTGAACTGTTGCATCCAATTCTAGCTCCAGGGAGTTTAGTACGTGACTAATTGTTGGTGGATAGCTAATAATTGTTTGGTGATGAATTGAATGCTTACTCTATAATAATTACACGGTTTGATAAAATTAATTGGTGGCTACTGGTAATGGAAGACGCAATGTCAAAATATGGTCTAAATACATAATGTTTCAGTTCATTTTAAACATTTATATGAAGATTTAGCAATATAAGATGATAAGTAAAATGATATAGTTGTGCATTATTAAACAAAAGGTACAAACTGCAGCGTGTCCATATTAGCTGAATGAAATAAAATTTTTGCCGATGCTTTTCTAAGACATGATGTTTATCAGTCGTTCTCAGTTTTAATTGTTAGTTTATGTCATATAGATAATTAGCTAGTTGCATTTTATCGGCATGATTATGTGAAAGCATTGTATGGATTAATAATATCTTTAAATAATTGTTATTAAATTACAACTAGTTGGTTAGCAATAGGGTATCAATTAACAATCTCACACTCGTTAAATAATTCAATCAATTAGCAATCTCACACTTGTATTAAGTCAATTAACAATGTACTTATATGTAACTTTATGATTCTTATTATATTGATTTAACCAACATGATATAAAAGAATAGTCTCAGTTATCCAACTTTGTATTCGTATAAGTCTTCCCCGATTCAATGCACACAAACTGTTTGTATAAACTTAGATCAACTACTTATACTCAAAATTTTATTTCTTATTATACCTTTTTTTTTGAAGGGATAAAACCATACTGTATTAATCAGTGGAGAAATAGGGAATTAAAACATCCGGAACACACTCCCAACAAGCAAAGGGGGAGTACCAAATAGAAGCTCTCGAAACTTCATGAGCCAACCTATTCGAAGTCCTACAAATCCAACGCACCTGGACATTTGTGTGGGATTCAAGTAGTAGAACACAATCCTTAACAATTAAACCAAACTCAGAAACATTTAAGGAATTCGAACATAAAGCAAAAAAAAATTGTTCGCAATCAATAAAAATAACACCATCATCCAACAAATTGTCCTGCACATATAATAGAGCTTCTCAGAGGGCAAGTGCTTCCGCCACCGCCCGTTGTTTAACACCACATTGGAAGCCAGATATGGCCTTCAAAAAGTGGCCTTCAGGATCCTCAAAAAGACCACCAAAACCTGTAAAATCCTCATGCTCGAACAAAGCCGCATCAACAAAACCATTCCACTTGGAGTTGTTAAGGAATGTTCTGCCAAACCAGGCTTGCTGCATGCCAGTTTGTGCTGAAATGGCTGCGTCTGACTGAACTCTGCACCAAGAATTCCAATCATGAAAATGTCGACTAATGGCCATCATCAGTTGCTCTGCTGAAATATGTTTAGATGACCAGCAAATATCATTTCTGCTCTTCCAAATATACCAACAAATGAAAGCAAAAAGAGCAGCTTTGTCTTTCCCATTTAAATCCCAAA
>JAOTJB010000009.1:10365757-10382491 GCA_027123815.1 Erythroxylum minutifolium
AGGGTTTCATCTCTCCTTGTCCAAGGAGGCTTAATTATGTTTTAATAGTCCAGAAACCCTAAGTTTAATGAATCCCTGCGTCATATCTTAGATTATAATTCCCACGATCTTTGGAATTTGTAGCAGAGATTCTCCTATTCTCTTCTCCTCTTTGATCTCTAGCTCAATCTCCAAGTTGCTCAATCTTCCTTCCTACATAAAAATAATCAATTCTTATCCTAAATTAAAATCAAACATAAAAGAACAACAATGGAAATCAAACAAAATGAAAACATGCAAAATGAATCCTAAACTACAACAATAATCAACAATTATGCAAGAAACACATGCTAATTACTAAGAAAAAATATACTAATGCACACTTATCATGGTGCAGGAACTTTTAAAAGATCACAAAAATAATAAGACAAGTAGGTGTTATGCAATTAAAGTTGATTTTTAGAAAGATTTTTACACACGAGATTAGAGGTTCCTATTAAATGATTTAAAAGCATTCAGAATCCCTAATGCCTTTTTCCATTTGATTGACCAATACATAACCACAACTTCCTATTGCATCTTGATTAATGGTGAACCAATAAGTATAACTAAAGTAGCTAGAGGACTAAGGCAAGGGACCCTAGTCCCCATAACTATTTACTTTAGCTATGAAGGTGCTTATAAAGATTATTAAGGACACTACAAGGAATGACAACGTTAAGTTTCACTCCAAGTGTAAGGCACTATAGATAAGGTCCATATCCTTTACAAATGACCTAATGTTTTTTTCCATAGCTGATAAGACCTTAATTTTTATACTAATGGAAGCACTAGAATCCTTTTGGTCAATATCTTGGCTTGTTATAAATAAAGACAAAAACCCATTTCTAATATCTGTAGGAGCTTAAACACAACCAGAATCCTTAGCCAGCCTAACTGGTCTAAGATGGGCCAAACCTCCTATTGTATATCTAAGCATCCCAATTACCATAAGAATGCCTTTTAAATCATATTTTAAACCACTATTGGAAAGAATATAAAATAGGTCTATAGGTTGGAAAAGAAAGATACTATATATAGTAGGGAGAATCCAAGTAGTGAATGCCATCCTAAGTAACTTGTATGCTTACTAGACTTTTGATCTATAGTTTCCTAAAAATTTGATTAAGGAAATTAATAGAATTCTGAGTATATTCATGTGGTTTAGACATGGAGGCAATAATTCATTGGTGAAAGTCAAGTGGGAAAATGTATGCAATCCTAAAAGGAATGGTGGACTAAGGATAATACCAACAAGGATCACAAACCAAGTCCATTTGGTCAAAAAAGTATTAAGGCTCGTAACAGAGTCCAATGATCTATGGGTAAAGTGGGTTAATTCCTATTATACAAGCAGGGGTAATATATGGAAATGGAAACACACATTTTGAAGCTAAGCCATTGGTAGAAAATGGACTTTATGAGTAAGTTGGGGGATGGATCCTCCACCTCATTCTGGCATAATAATTGGTCTCCTATATGACCATTATCAAAGGTTCGAGCATTTAGACCACTAATGGATGTAATAAAAGAGGAGAAAATAGTTAAAGAATCTATTAACGTACACTAAGACTTAATAGCGAACTTCAAATAAGAAAAGTAACTACTAATCTAATTGGAACTGCACTTATAAAATACAAATATAGAGGGGTCACACTTAAGGAATTTTCAACAATAAAAAATTTAGGAAGTGGATCACTAATCACTTACCAGAGATCCCTTAGTTTAAATTAGTGTGGTTTGAGTAAGCTAGCCCTAAAGCTATCACCTGTGTATGGCTTCTCATTAATGGAACCACAACATTATTGAAAAATTAAAGAAATTCATAAGCATACCTGAGGATTGGCACTATGTAAGGAAGAATTTGAATCTATGAGCCACCTGTTCTTCAAATGCCCAATGACTTAGAGAAAAGGGAGCTATGTGATAGGGCTACGTCATAATGGAATGGGTTATGGAATTAGATAGAAATCCTTCATTAGTGTTTCTCGAATGCCCCAAATAAGGATAGGCAGTAGGTGATTTATAAGATCATGATATGTATCATAATTAAGGAAATCCAGGTTGAAAGAAATTAGAGGATTTTTAATAGAAAAGAGGAAAAATAGAGAGATAAATTTATGGAATTACCAATATGATCAGAGAACACATTCTAATAATGAAACTATAAGGTAAAAAGCTATATGAAGACATGAAGTTCAACATAATGCCATGTATTAGTTTATTTAACTTGTAAACATCTATATACGGTGAAGAAGTTACTTCCTTTAAGACTAGGCTAACCTTAATTATATAAACCAAATATAATTGTATATTAATCCTTTTGTTCAAACTCCTTGTAACCTTTTTGCCACTAATTCCACTTAATTTACCTTCAAAAAATGTAAATATTTCTTATAAGAAAGAGTTGAGATATATGTAAGGAAGCCATTAGAAGACCAAAAATGTCCTATATGCTTGTAAAGACTAATATAGCCACATTTAAAGTTATCTTTTAGAATTTTTTTCTCTTGAAATCATGTTTTCTTTCTCTAAAATTTCTCTTTTCCATCTTATCTTAACCTTCAATCTAGCTTGCTTCACAATGGATCTCTTTAAGCCTACTTCTATCCTACTCGTCTTCTTGGTATTACCTACTTTACTCACATCATCTCTTCCTTTAGTCTCGATCTGACCTTTCTCTAGCTATCTACCTCTCAAGGGATTTTTTTTATTATTGTCTCTCCCACATAAGCTTTAAATTACTGTCAAGGAATAATTTTTTAAGCACTCGTTTGCAACCTTTGAACCATTACCTTTCTTAGTAATGCCTAATGGTATTTTGTCTCGTAGCCAGATGGATATTATCTTGCCACCCCTACCCTCCTATCCATCACTTAGCTTTTGACCGTCCTTTGGCAAATCATTAAAATCAAAGTCATAAACTGAAACATTTTCACATTTTCCATATTTACTAAGAATATATAGCAATTTAATGGTAGCCTTGGATAAAGTGTGTGTAAATATCATTGATCTATAGGTACAATTAAACACCATTTCTGATCAAGACATTAAAAAACTTTGCACATCATTTTATTTCTCCACTACTAAGATTCACATGCATAATCATGAATCAAAGGAATTTTCTAAGTTTGTAATGTGGCTAAAGGTTAAGGAGAGATATATTTGGGTAATGTATCATAAAAGTCATCAAAGCTAGTGAAGTAAAAGTAACACAAATGCAATATCAAGTGAAAAAACTAACATTCACTCAAAACTGTGTACATCAGCTATGATGAATGCAAAAATTATGTTTAATAACTCAAATTCAAGCTGTCACGTCCCAAACCACATGAAGCATAAATCATTTAGAAAGGATCACTTATAAAAATTGATGATAAAAATACATTGAAATTATACAAAGTGGCCCTTCAAAAGCATATCTCCCTCATTTACATCATAAGCAAATCACCTAATCCATACAACTTTAGGAGGAGAATTGCAATTCCTCCTTGACAATTTTATTTAAACATTTTTTCCTTTCCTTTCTTTTTCTTTTTTTCCAACAAAAATTGAATGAAGCTATGTTAACATTAGAATTCATTGATAATACATAAAATGATATCCGAAGAATTATAACCAACCTACATATATATACACCCCTATAGTTATACTTTTGTGTATCAACAATCATAAAAAATCAACAAATGCTTCATTGGCTTTAAGGCTTGGGTAGGAAATATAGATAGGTTGAAGGCATGTAATATGGTTAACATAAAAAGAAAAGAAAAATAAAGCTCCAAGGGGTTAAACAAAGGGATCATGTCAATAGGTAGGCTATTTGGCCAATGTAACTTGTAAAATAAAGAATGCCTATATCATTTCCATTTTAATGCATGTGATAAAAATGTGGTCTTGAATAGAAAATCAAACCAAAGTTAAGATGTACATGTCATGAAGGTCACATATAAACAAAAGGCAATGAAAATGATATAGATGTTTAAATCTATAAAGGCTAAAAATATCACTGCTTGTGTCTATCATTAGTCACTACTCTTCTCAAGATAATGCATATTGACTAAAAGTACATGCTCAAGTTGGCATGAATTTTTCTAGTCAATTCATGTTCTAATCATGACTATATAGTCATAGAAGCAATAAAAAAGAGAAAATATTTTTTTGTTTGATTCTCTCTCTCTCTTTGTTTTAATAATTAAAAAATATAAGAAACAAACAAACTTAAAAACACATATGCATATAAGTAACCAATGCAAAATTGTAAAGGAAAAGAAATGAACTTCATTTGGGTTGCTTCCCCAAACAACACACCCCTCCCCCCAAGTAGTGCCGTTTTTATTGTCACTAGTTTGACTCCTTATTTTCCTTATCATATGAAAATGTTAGGATCTTTAGGTTCCACATGTACTTTCTCCATTTGAGGTTCTTCGAGATAACGCCTGAGTTATTGACCCCTCAAATTCAGTGTCTTTCAAAATTTCAAACTTTTAATCTCTACTAAGTCTCTACACTCTTAAAATATCTATTCACCCCTCTCTTCCTTGTTTACTTTCAAATCTATTAGGTGAACGTGAAGGGCTAGTTTTAATAACAATTAGGAACTCAGTATTTGCCTTCAAGCTAACTAATATATTTTTTTTTCTTCGAGCTCCTTCTTCACTTCTTTGCTAGCAATTCCTTGAGTAGTCATCTCAAGATTCTCAAGCTCCTTTCCATTCTATAAGTTCTCTACACTTACTTCCTTTGGGTAAACCTCAGGTTGAGATAATTGCACTTCTTTAGTTTGTAATGCTAGGCGGTTGGTAACTTCCATCATCTGAGCCACCTGGCTTGCCAAGTTTTAGATTCTAGAACTTGTATCCTACTAAAATTGCAAAGTATTAGTAACACAAACATTAAATAGTTCTTCTAGAGATGTACCTGAGTTTTGCTGCCTCTCTAAATTTTGGATGATAGACCTTCTATCTCGCAAAAATTAACTTACATCCTGTTGGAAATGTATAGTGTCAGTGGCAAAAAAATTAACTAATTCTTCCATAGATGTACCTGAGTTGTAATAAGAAGCTTCTGGTCTATGAGGGAATTGTTTTGCATCCTACAAACTATCAAAGAAATAGTTTTGCTAGTTATCTCATCTATAACTAAAGTTCATATGATCATTCCAAGCTTAGTTATAGGATTAGGAATATAAGCTATGGTAAAAATTTCCATTAAGAGCAATAATAATATCCAGCAGTGACATACTCCATTCCATGTGTCCTTTTTACACATAACACTAAAAAAAAGTGTAAAGATAAAGAAACAAATGTAAAAGCTAATATGAACTAATATATACACAACACCAATTAAAATTAAGAACAAAAACTAAAGGACGACACTCCCTAGCAACGACTCCAAAATTGGTAGTACATCATAACACTACACAAATTAACTAGACTTAAAACTATAACTAGTGATGAGTTTAGGTCGATCCCATAGAGAGTGTGTGTAAAGCTTTTATAATGAAAATAATCAATGTTTATGTTGGGAGTTTTGGTTCAATAACAAAATAATGTAAAATTAAAGTAACAAAGAAAATTAAAGAAAAAAATCAAAAATGAGAAAAGTGATGCATGTGTTAGGGATCCGTTCATCGATTCAATCTCAGCTTGCGCATAATTAAACATACTTCATTGAATTTTTATTCTCATACCTCTCATAGCAACTATTAATCATAGGTTAATAATAAGCTTTGTTAACCCTAGTTTTTTTCTTAGGTCATTTTTAATTAAAAAAAGCTTTTTAATTAAACCTAGCTATCAAAAAACCTATAACAAACTCTCTAGATTTAATCAAAAAACTGCATCACAAGTTAGGAAAACAAATTAATCAAGGAAATAACCACATAAGCTTAGGTCATTTAACCAAGGTTACGCTATCCCTAATGATTCGACATTATTAGTTACCATAAATGAATTTAAAACACAACAATTATGTATTGTATTCGATTCTAGCAATAGGTTCATATATAAAAAATCTAAAAGGAATGAGAATAAAGATTATTCACACTTGAAAACCCAAATTCATAAGCATATGATAAATAATCAATCCCTAGTGAGAGAAAAAACAACAAACATAATGCAAGACTACTTAACTATATTCTTGGTGTCGATTTCACCTCTGAGCTAGGTTGGGGAAGCTTAGCCCTCCATCGGTCTCCAAAATCTTCGTGCTCTGCCCCTTATTGTGCTCCCAAAACCATTCATCATGACTCTTTGATATAATATGTTCTATTTATACTAAAAATTAGTTTTCGCATTGCCCAGGTGTCAAAAGTCACTACTGCGAGCCTTTGAGTCACGGTCATGAATGGCCTCATTGAAGCTCATGAGCATGACTATTGAGTCATGGTGTGACTTGATGTGTCACAGTCATGACATGTGGTGCATAGCTGTGGCTTAATGCTTACGGCCATGACTTGACAATCTGCATCAAATGTTCTTCATTTCATGGAATTTTCTTGTCTCCTCTTCCTCTAATCCTTTTCATTCTTTTTCCAAGAAGACAAGCGAGTGTCAATCTAAAGAAGATGACTCAAAAAGTGTGCGTTGAAATCACTTTAACTCTTTCGCTTCCGAATTGTACATAAAGCAAAAATGAACTAAAGTGAATGTCTTAACCATTTCATAGTATTAATCACTAAACATTATGGAATTATTATAAAATTAATTAAACACTTGTTAAGGAATAATTGTTTAAGCACTCATTTGCGACCTTTGAACCATTACGTTTCTTAGCAATGTCTAATGGTGTTTTTTCCCTTAACCAGATGGTTATTATCTTCCCACATATACCCTCCTATCCCTCACCAAGACCTCTGCCCTAGGAACAAAATTCTTAATACCCTATATTCCCCTAACAATAGCTTCCTTAGGCTTGTTACTGCCTGTGTTTACTTGCATCATCTCTTCCCTTAATCTTGATCTGACCTTTCTCAAGCTATTTACCTCTCAAGCGCTAAATTATTTTTTCTTATTATTATCTGTCCTACATAGGCTTTAAATTATCGTCAAGGAATAATTTTTTAAGCACTCATTTGCAACCTCTGAACCATTACCTTTCTTGGCAATGTCTAGTGGTATTTTGTCCCCTAACCAAATAGGTATTATCTTCCCACCTCTACCATCCTATCCCTTACCAAGACCTTTTCCCTAGGAACAAATTCCTGAAGTCCCCATATTCCCCTAACAATAGCTTCCTTACCTATCCTAGATAATCCACAACACTTAGAAACTCCAAACACCCCCTTGTTAACCCTTGCGTCAATTAAAGTAAGACCGTTCTCTCTCATTAATAGCTAGGTTCATAAAAATTGGAAAGGGAAAGAGTTGTGTAAGGTTTTGCTGTCAGAGGAAAAATTGGTTCTCTTTAAATTTACTAATGAAGTAGGAACTAAATTTATATTTGGGGTAAGACCTTGGCATATACAAAGTTTATCAGTGTTTCTTTAATCTTAGAGACTAGATATTAGCATGGAGAATATTAGGCATAAAAGCATCCCTTTATGGATTGGCTTCCATAATGTATCTATGGAATATTGGTCCACTAAGGGACTAAGTATGTTAGTAAGAGACATCAGAAAGCCTAGGTGTAAGAATGAAATGATGGCTTTAAAGAGAAAATTCGAATTCATAAGATTATATGACAATGTTGAATTTAATAAAGTCTTACCAAACTTTATACCAATTATGAGGCTAGAAAATGGGAACATTTTAGTTGAGGATTTAATGAAAATATCATACCAAAGGAAACCCACATTGAAGCTATAAGGCAAACAGTGGAGAGCCACTAGTAAGAAATCCATTAAAGGAGACTTTAATAAGATGATAGGGGTGGATACCCTAATGAATGAGACACGAGAGTCCAAAAGAAATGAAATAATAGAGAACAGTGATGAGAACTTAAAGGATCACAGGGACAAGGATGTTCAAGTGGAAAACAATGCAAATACCTTTATTAATCAAAATAAGGAGACAAATAGTAATGAGATTCTAAGTAAAATTAGAGAAATTTCATCATATGGAATGAGTGATAGGACTAGGGAGCTATAAGTTCCTATAAATTTGGTTAATTCCATTTTAAAAAGAGAAGGAGGTGGTGCTCGAAACATTGAAGAGTATAAGCTTGATAGTAGAAAGAGGTTAGGGAGAAGAAAAAAATCCAAGGGATCTACCAATAAGAATGAATGTCAATAATTGCATAGAATGTTAGTGTTATAAACTATCTTAAAAATAGCAATACCTTAAATATTTTATTTTATATAATAAGCCAAGTGCATCAAGACCTTCATTGTTATCGTATCATCATTGCTTTTAATACTAAAGTAGTTAAAGTGAAATTCCTTGAAACTAATAATCAACATATACACATTTTGGTGACCTTTTATTAGGAAGGAACTAAGATATCAACTACCTATTTTTATAGGTATAATTTTAGCTTTTAGAGGAGGATATTATGGAACAATCTTCATAGAATTATCTATAATACTCAAGGCCTTTGGATTATTCTAGGAGATTTTAATAAAACAATTTATATATCATAAGAAAAAGGAAGTAACTGCCTGAGGAATTTTTCAAATGACCTAAAATAGTGAGTTAAAGGATTGGAGGTTTTAGACCTGAAGCCTGAGGGTTTCTACTACATTTGGAATATCAAACAAGCTTCAAGTTGGCATTTGAGAAAGAAATTAGAAAGGGCGTTAGTAAATGGAAATGGGTTGTCAAAGTTTTATTAACAAAAATTGGGTATCTGAATCCGTTGTTTTCACATCACTCCTTAATCATGGTGCAAGACATGTTTATCATAAAGAAAAAGTCATTCCCCTTCAAATTCAACAACTATTTAGCAAAGGATGAGAACTTTGGTCAAGTTATAAAAAGGGGCCAACCCCACGCAATTTAAGGTCATAAAACTTATGTTTGTGTGAAAACATTATACTAGATTAAACAGGAACTCAAGATGTTCAAAAGAAGCAGAGGTTGCAATACCCTCCAGAATGTGCTTGAAAAGAGATTGAAGGAAGCGTTATAAAAGCAAAGTCAACTAGGCATAATGTTCTTTCCTAAAGATAATATATTATTGGCCCAAGAACTGTTGAATGGTTACTCTACAAGGGGTGACCTTAAGAATTATGCCATTAAATTGATTTTAGCAAAGCCTATGACTCAAGCAACTAGGATTTAATATATCAAGTTCTTAAAATATATGGATTTCTTATTAAATTTAAAAATGGATCATAATATGTGTAACCTTAGCCTCCTCTGTTTTATGAATGGAAAACATTCTCAACTATTGAAAAGATGAAGGGGACTACGATAGGGGATCCCTTATACCATTATATAATTATATTAGGTGTGGAAACTCTCATAAGGTTGGTTAGTTGAAATATACAACTAATCCTTCATTCAAGTTCTATAGTAGATGTGGTAAAGTAAGGTTATCTTGCCTTGCCTTTGTTAATGATTTATTATTATTACCTATAACACATGATGGATCAATGAGCACTATAATTCATCCTTGAACACTTTTAAAGTGCTTTTAGGCTTATACATGAATAACAACAAAATTTGTATGGAATTATCTTCCAATGCAAATGCTCTAGCTTAATGGCTTTCAATTATAACTAGATTATATGTAAAGCAACCTCCTTTTAAGTACGTGGGACTCCCCCAAGCAAGAAAGAGACTTCAGTTTAATGAATGCATCCCTATAATCGAGAAGATACATAAGTGGATAGGTTTATATTGTAATAGAATATTGTCTTACCCATTTATCGAGAAGATACATAAGTGGATAGGTTTATATTGTAATAGAATATTGTCTTATGTAGAGAGGCTCCAACTAATAAAGTTAGCGCTTAACTCTCTCTGTGCTTATTAGGCTTCCCACTTCTTCCTAGCCAAAAAGGTGATCAAGACAATAGAGAAGTTAATAAGAAAGTTCTTATGATTAGAGGCAAAGAACATAATTAGCAGGAAAAAGTGGGATGGAGGGAGATCTATAAACCACAATCAGAGGGTTATAAGAATTGTTCCAATTAATCTTTCTAACAAAATGCAATTAGAAAAAAGGACGTGGAGAATCCTAGTTAATAAGGTGATATTATGGGCTAAGTGGGTTCATACCTACATTCTAAAAGGTAGAAGCATATGAGAAGTAAATAGTAGAGCTTCATTTTCATGGTTTTTCTCACAACTCTTGAAGCTAAAGAGTACCTTTTCAAAAAATATCAAAAGTAAGAATGGAAATGGGATCACAACTTCTGTATACTCTAACAATTGGTGCTTAACATGCACTCTTTTCAAGAACCAGTACTCTTCTTACTAAACAAATTGCCAAAGAGTTCCATGGTTGAAGTGGATCAAAGAAGGCCTCTAGAGTAAAGCACCAATGGAGTTAAGGCACTGTTACCTAACTATAATAACTCAAACATTGACAAAGAAGACGAAAACGTCTGGTTAAGGAATAGGTCAAGTACATGTACAAATAATTTCTATAAGGATATCTTAAGGGATAGAGGGGCACACCAGGCCTGGAGCCCAATTGTGTGAGATAGGAACTTCCTACCAAAGATCTCCTTCTATATGTGGCTAGAATTTAAAGGGAAGCTATCTACTCTAAGCCAACTGCATTTCCTCAATCTGCAGAATATATAATTTTTTCCTATGATGTATGAAAGTCAATGATAGATCTATTTCATCTTATGAATAAAATATGCAACAACAGGGATTTCATTTCTTGGCTTCTGTATGCTAGAATACCAAGGATAAAACTCTAGTGTCGATTGCCTTTGGTTCCAGCCTCCGCAAGCTTTGGGAGGAAAGGAATGGTAGATGCTTTAAAGGCAATGAAAAAACAATTAAATAGGTTAGAACCGAGTTGGTCCAATGGATTAGGAAGCAGGCAATGTCGAGGAGAAGTTAAAAGTTGTAACAATCTGTAGCATTCACATGGAGAATTAGAGAGGTATCACACAGCCAGATTTGATACTAAACTAGTCCACAACTAAACTTTACTGCCATGGAGTTAAGGAGACCATGAGGTACACACTTGCAATGACAAGGAATACAGCAAAACGGTAAGCTGACAGAATTAGTCTAGTGCAAAAGTGAAAACATGTATACTTTGTAGAGCTTAGTTAAGGACTTCTAGGTTCTTTGGTATTTTGGCCTGTACAAATCTAATGGATTTTATATTTTACCCTGATTGGGAACCTTTTAATGATATTTACGTTTTCCAAAAAAAAAAAAAACAATTATGTAGTATTGTTTTCGTCTTTGTTCTAGATCAATTTGCTCTCAATTTTACCAGTTTCCAATATGGCGGTAAGTTCAACAGCGAGTGAAGTCCTAATCTTCAAACTTGACTTGAAGAAATAAAAATTGAAAGGAGCCAATTTTGAACATCATAACGTATTCTTCGAAAGGGTTTCGTTTGCGGCCCTATCTTGATGGTCAGCTCGAAATGTACGTCTCGAATCATCATTCGTGAAATTTTATGGTCATCGATCAACTCGATTCGTGAAATATACCACTGGTATTGTCCAATGCACAGAGAGACAACGAAACATATGTTGGTCTAGTGAGCTTGTATTAGAGCAAGCAAATAATGGTGCCTTGAGGACCAACCTCTCACTTGCTAAGCTAACCATAAACTTATATCCTTAAGGACACCCTGAAGTAGAATCAATGTCAAACTCCTCATCATATTATTTTGAGATTAAAGAATTCATTTTATTGTGAAAAGAATATGCCTGAAAACAGCATCCATTTCTTACTGAATCACAGTTCATCACAACTGGTTTCTTTCCTCCTTTTAATCTTCTTTTCTACAAGAGCCTTTCCTCTAGACACAGCAAATGGCTATCTCCTAAGTGCCGAAAAAGTTTCCCTTTTTCTCCATCTTTGGAATGGTTTAATGATGAACAACTAGGAAATAAAATGGTTTCATTTTCTGATATCATTCTTCAACCCTTTTGGATGGAGAAGAATTTCAAACAGTGTCATCCACAGATAAACTAGAAACTTTGTTAGTCAGACCTTTCTCATTCTCACCATCCTCATCAGCATTGTCATCAACAGCAGAAGATTCTGACTCTGTGGCCTGTTGCTGCAGGCTCCAGTACATTATGCTTGCAGTCAAAGTCAGCATCATCTTCTGGTTTACCTGCCACAGTCATGCATGAAACAGTGAAGTTGAGATAAATATGGATAGAAATTAGTCTAACCTTGCTTAGCCTTTATTTGTAGCAATTTGTAGCTAATGTCAGTCGACAGTTTTCTTTACCTTTCTTTCTGAAGGTTTATGACATCAAAAGAAATATGGAAAGCACCATTCAAAAGACAAAACTTAAATCCGTTATATTGACCGGCATCAGAGCCATCATGTTCCGACGTTGGATATCTTTCCTTTTTGTCTTTGATGAAGTGGTTAATTCAGTAAGAAAGTAGCGAGTGTTACTATTAACCTTTCATATCTCAGTAACCAAAATTGTACCAGGAAATGTAATTACACTTTAAAATGGCCCAAGTTCAGAAGAAGGCTCGCACCTCCAAAATGTCCTCAGGTAACAAAAAGATGGAGCATCCAAGCTTGCGAGCAACACTGATTATATATGTAGCATTTAACTTCTTATCCTCATCTGCAATTTCAATAAGAGGTCACAATAATATTGTTGATATCGACACTAACTGCTTATGTATCTTCTCACGTATCTACAGCTATGTACAAGATATTCTAATGGTAGGCAGAGTTCCTTTGCTCCAATATTTAAAATCCACTTCCAAATTATGAAGGTACTGTTGTGAATTAAAAGAAAAATTAGTAATGTACCATTTTCTCCCTTTGTAACAACACTCCAGTTGACTACCCTCGGTTCCACCGCACTAAGGAGCTCTAGGAAAAAAACTCCATTTGCAAGAGTTTTATCCTAAAGCCAATAATCACACATAAGTTAATCGTATGTAAGATGTGATATCATAACCACGTCTTTGTTTCATTCATTACCTTGAAGCTTTCCATTTGAGAAGTCCTTCTTGCTTTTTTCACTTTTTTGTTTGCCCAGTCAAGAATGTCAGCATCTGTAATCTCTTTACCTTGGGAGTGGGAGGAATGAGATCTCAAGTTTTTCAGAAGTTGAAGCATTGAAAACCTCATTAGTTGCCATAAAAATGCTGCAGGTAAAAGAAATAACCACAAGTTTGTAACTTAAAAAATAGTGAAAAACAATCTAGACAAAAACCTTGTATGGAACCGTCAAGGAAAAAGATTAAGCAAAACGTAAAAGAAGGTTGCATTTTTATATTTTGTTTTCCTCTTCTATGAACAGGCAGCATTAGATTGTTACTTTCCAATCCGAAATAAAGATGTTGACTAATACGAAATCAATACACCAGCTAACTTAAACCAATGGAAAAGGCCAGATGGATATGAAAAAAGAAGAAGATTTTACCTAATATTAGCTTCTTATTTCCTTGGACAATGTCATTGCCGGCAATATTCACAAGGGAGAAATTCAAGTCCTTCCCGATCTGTACAACTTGGTTGCAGTTCTCAACTTTTCTGAATGGCATCTTTATAGGGGGTTTAGTTGCCTGCCTCCAATTAACAGATCCAGTTGAAATTTTGTCCAGTACCTCCAGAAGAACCCATCTGTTCATGCAAGTTATAAACGTCAACCAATGTTTAATACTGCATTGACCTTGCTTGCGGGAAAATGAAGGCCCACCCGTTTCTAACATCCTCAAAAACATGATTGACATAGGTAGCAACTCCGAGACTGTTAATCCACAATCTGAAGCATCTCTCTTCTCGAGAAGTTTCTGCATCATCTGTCATCATCTCAGCAAAGGACGTCTTTGTGCTATCTACTGACAATCCATTCCTGTGGGAGAAATTAATACACACTAGTAACCCATATTTTTAGCTTTCCATAGCATGCAGATCAACATCATAAGTGACCAAAGCTAATTATAGATTTATTTCTGAAAGCTGTACACGGGACAACAGAAAAAAAGATTATGTGCAAAGAAGAAAAAACAAGATTAGAAAACAAAACATACCTGTGCTGAAATATTTGTGCAACAAATGCCAGATTAAGATTTGGAGAGCCCTCAACAATGTCTTGTGGAGTAACATATCTTTTACAATCTAGTTTCTCTGCCTGCTCAAGGACCAAGTTCGCCCTCTTTGTAACATCCATTGCCTCCAATGTGTCATGGGTACTGTGTTCTGGTGCAAGCGCATTAAGGAGGTAAGCATATGCTTCTCCGTCCTGCGAATGCCTAGGGTCACAAACATGAAAGAAGAGAAACGTACAACTTTCTAGCAACAATATCAACGCGAGATTTTACCGTTACATATTCTTACATGCTAAGTATTGATGAAGCTAAAACTGATTGTGATTACATGCTGGAGACTACATAAGAAAAGTTAATTTTTAAGGTTTATAAACTACATTGTAATAGTTAATGCATACATGTGTAAACCAACTAAATATGCCAACAACAGAACGGTTTGCATTGTTATTGAGTTTCTTACCTTCACGTCAGAGGAGAAGTTGGTCACTTGCTTGGTGTAGCCAGCTTTCTTCAGATGAAAGTTCATCCATTTCAACAAAACCTTTTCAGGCGGTAAACCCATGAGTTCCTCAACCTCCTGGAAGTTGATATCATACCATAAGAAAATAATGTCAGATTTGTGTATTTCACCACCCTCTCATTTGATAAAAAATCCACAATATCTGACCCTGCTGTCATCCACCAATTCCACAAGTTGAGGAGTTTTCTTTAGATCAAGATCGGCCAACAGTTGAATCTGAAGTTTCCACAATATAAGAGAAAGAAAGTCATATATACAAATATTAAACCCCAACGATTTCCGTTCCCCATTCAGTTTCTCTTCACTGGATAAAATTCAATTGCACATAGAGCGGAAAATGTGGGAGTAGAGTACCTTCACAATTTGGGAGATTATTCCAAGGACCAAGTGAGGCTGCCAAGAAAAAGGGTAGAAACCGTAATTAGATAATGAGTCCATACATAAAACTGCAATGAATGTTCCTGTTGGGAGCTGAAGTAGTCTTACCCTAGCTTCAACAAGGTCTTGTGTGCCAATGTTGACCACTGTGCATCCAATAGCCTTTGCAGAATTGAGGCAAAGAGTATGGTTTTCGTTCCTCTCCCAGGGGTTAAGAGTCTTCTTTGTGTTAATAGCTCGTTCATCTATGGTCCCAGGAACAGCCACGTTAATGAGCTTACTGCATGAAGAGTAGGGGAAAAAAATTCATATAATAGTATTCCTTGGAAAGTTAGCATTACAACTAGTGGATTTTCAAGCAAGTATAACGAAGCTACCAAAGAAGAACACCATCTTTCACAAGGTCAAATAAGGCATTCGTTGATGGATCTATTGGAAGAAATTGCTTCAAGAATGGATCTTCTGCCAAGTAGTTGTTTATGTGGCCAACATAAGAAGCCTTCTCGGATTCGTTGATATTATGGTGAAAAGTGGTTGTAGTTGCTTTGAGAAATGACGATGAATGTCCCAATTTTTTCCCTCCTGATTTTGCAGTGGCTCGGGCATGCATATTCAAGTATGCCTGACATCATTGAATTATGTTTAGGCCACAAAAGTACACTTAAAATCCCTACCTATACAACATTTGAAACTAATGGACGGTCTTCCAATACAAAAGTAGTCATCATTTGATTATTTCATCTGCAACAAATATCAACGAAGACTCGCAGCTTCTAACCTTCAAAGACTCACCCGAAGAAAGGATTCAAAGTCGATTTCATCTTCCATGTTCGCTTCTGATTCTGCCAGCATAGCCTTGAGGTCATCCTCTCCGTACATCCCAGCAAAGGCCTTCAGTTTTGCAAAAACAGATGGCAGATCCCCAACCGTGACACGCCCTGACTGAGTCCTTACCGACACAAACTGAAAACAATACGTAGTTCCACTTCTTCACAATTACAAAATTTAGTAAAAAATCTTCTAGCAAGAAATGCACGTTACCTTGGATTTGAGTGTTCGTAGTTCGACTTGTGTGAACTGGCCCTGAAGCCATGGATCAGAAACAAGCACGCCCACAAAACTAGACATGTTTTCCTTATCTGGACAAATCAAGTTAGCAAAACTAAAATGATCCAAGTTAAGAAGTTAAAATAATGGAATGGCTAAACAAAAACACGTACTTGGATCTATGAAGGCTACAAAACAAATGAAACCCAATCGAGAAACGTTAAGGAAACAAGTGAATTGGACATGCATGCACTGTTATCACGCATTACTGAGGAGCATATTCGTATCAATACCTAAACGAACCGACAAAAGAAATGGTAAAGAAACCCAGGAAAGAGAACACCTTTCCATAGACATAAATGAAAACAGGGGACATGCAGGAGTGAGGAGACATAACCAACCTTAATTAAGAACTGCCGAGTCCTCACAACATGGTATTTTACGTAAACTTTTGTGTTTGTTCTTGGTGAAAGAGAGAGAATAGGAGAGAGCGAGGAAGACGAGAGAAAATGAAAAAGGGAGTGAGTGATGTTTAATGAGCGAGCGGACTGATTGAACGAGATGGAGAGAAAAGCGTTTTGCCTGTAAGGTCCGCGAAGACAGGAAATGAACGAAATTTAGTGAGAGAACATGGAACGAGTTATTACACAACATGCA
>JAOTJB010000009.1:10494138-10510029 GCA_027123815.1 Erythroxylum minutifolium
TCTTGATTTGTTTTGTATAATTCGTCTTATGTCTTTGCTTCGTCTGATGTCTTCGCTTCATCTGATGACTTCGCTTCATCTAATGACTTTGCTTCGTCTGATGACTTCGCTTTGTCTAATGACTTCGCTTCGTTTGATGACTTCGCTTCATCTAATGACTTCGGTTCGTCTAATGACTTTGCTTGAATATCATCCTGACTTGATGATTTGTGCCTCTTACATTTATCTGCACGCTTTAAAAACTCATCAAAACAGTTCACACGCTCTTCTATTATTATTATTATTTGACTTTCATCAAAATCAATGGAAGGAGTGAAGTCTCCTTGACTTAAAACATTTAACATATTCCAACACATATCATCACCAACACCATATACATTTCATTCCAATTCAATCATCATTCTCATTCTATTAAATAAGCCATAAAGATCATATTTCTACTTACTTATTAGGCCTCCAATTTTAGCTTAAAACTTCAAATTAAATTAGCCCTATATTCATGCATGATTCATCACAAACCCAAGGTGAAAATAGGTTGATTTTTGGCAGCAAGATGAAGACCAGTTTGAACAGGTTTCTTGGCTATTTTTTGAATGATAAAAATGTGGATTTCATGTAAAAATTTAGCTAGGGTAAAGATCAAAATATATAGAAAAGATAGAAGCAATTTCGATGGGCGAGACGTAAGGAAAACAGCATAAAGATTTTCTACATTAGCTTAACTTAAATAGGATGCTAGGTGTCATCCTCTTCCAATAACATTTGTCTTAAGGCATGTAAGTTATGTATCCACTTAATATGCTGCCATTAGTCTCCTTTTAATTAGTCCATACGTCTCCTAATTATTGACCCACTTGTCACTCCATAATTGATCTATTTGTTAATTAATTACTTGTCCATTTGTTACTCATTTAGCTATGCCAAATTTCACTCAATTATAGGCTTAGTCACCCTAATTTTTTAGGTATCACTTCATCACTCTCCCAATTAATCACAATTAATTCCAAATTACTAATTGGAATCCAATCAAACCAAAATTCAAGACATAACAATTCATAATTCACACCATGTTCATTTTAAATCTTTCATACCCTGAAATATGTCAATTGAGTCCATATGCTATCCTCGTAAGGTGTACAATTATAATTCATGTGTGTATACTAATGATATGCATATGAATGAAATGCATTTTTTTCGTAAATTCTCAATACTATCACTCGTGTGCATTAGTCTAAGGTCAAACCCTACATATATTTCGGAAATTGAATATTACAATAATATTATTGCCTTAAGTGCAATGCATATGACTAATATACTTAACTCAATAGTTGGGATGTCTACTATGTCTTCCCTTTGGATGTATTTAGGACTGCCTCTGGTTATAAGAAAATCACAATATAAGGAATGTTTGCCTTTGATTGAAAAGTTTCAAAAGAGATTGGGGAGTTGCACTAACAAATATCTATCCTTTAGAGGTAAGCTTTAACTCTTAAAATACGTAGTTAATATATGCACATCTATTAGAGCGAACACATATTCTTGTCTAAAGGTCTTATCAAGACAATTGAGGGGGCTAAGGAGGAAAGTTTTGTGTGGAAAGATGACTGTTGGAATGTAACATTTAGTTTTCCCATGTTAAGAGTTAGATGTAACATCCCATTGTCTCTAGCTAAGGGTTAGAAGCCCAGAATATTTCAGATGAGAGTCATTTATTAGAAACTAGGAGAATTGCGTTTCATGTTCATGCTTAATATAGCATACAAACACATGTGAACATTAATTTTTGCACACATTAAAAAGATTGTTCTTGCATTCTATTGACATTTTCCGGGTATAATTGATTTATGGTAGTAGAAGTATTGAAATTGGGTTTCCACACCTTAAAAAACCTGTGTTTAACCTAATATATGACAAGGTCTACTATCACCATTGTGCACAAGCACGATCATGTACAATTGAAGGCTGAAAGTTCTGTCACGATCGTGCGTTGAAGGTTTCTATCACTCCAACTTGTAAACATCTTATCTCTCAATTTCGATGTCCAACAATTTCAAACTTTATACCGTTAGAAAGCTAAGAGGATAACTTATAACTTTTGTGAAGACTACTTTGTCAGATTCAGCCTATAATTGGACTAAAAATTGGAGTTAGGTGGACTAGTTAGTAACAGAACCTAGTGTAAACCTATAGGGAATGGACATGTGGTAGTGACATGTGTCACTTGCCAAAACATGTCTTAACCCATGATATTTTCTTCAATAATGAAAGACCATGTTTTGTATCTTGCTTTCTTCTTCTTCATATTTTCTTCCTTCTTCTCTCATTCAAGACATACTCACTTAACCCACACAACCTTGAACTTTGCTTTCTTCCATCACTAGCACAAGATCCTTGTTATCTCTTCTTCTTAATGAAACCCACCTATTCTACCTTGGTAAGATCATATGTGTGGAGGCTAGGGTTACGAAATTCTGAAGAAGATTAGAGGTTAAATCAAGTAACATATTAATCTTCATGGCTTTGTTAAATGAAGCACATTTGATGATTGATTAGGATTAAATGAGCATAAAATAGTGATGTATATATGTGAAGTGTGAGTGAAGAAATGAGTATATGGATGTATTGATTTTTGGGTTTATGATGATTAAGTTGATGTAGAGATGCTTTTGAGTTTGAATGATCATATATATGGTGTTAAAAGAATACAAAAAAATTATAAATAGATGAACTAGGATAAAAGTGATGATGAAGTGTGCTACAATGTAGTAGATGGAGTATTTTTACTGAACATGCATCTGTATTTGAGCATATATTAATCTCTAAATATCCAAATTGGATGAATTTTAATTTATAGTAAAATAGAGCCATATGGATACAATTTTCATGAAGGAATATAATTTTAATTTTGTCCCTAAGGGTTTTGAAAATTGGTTTGAAGTTGAGCATTGGGTGCTGTCGCCATTTGAGAACAGTCTCTAGTAATGTGGGTACAACGCGGAGAATACTGAACCTAACTTCATAAATGTTATGTCATTAGAAACTTAAGACATATAGGAACATTTTCTTTTGAATAAGGTGTTTCCTAAATACCTCATTTGTTAGGTCATAATGATCATACTAAATTGACCTAAAAATCTGTCCTGAAAAAACTGGAAAAATTGCAGGAAGAAGGGGAGTTAGTTTCCATCATAATTGTGCAAAGGCACAATCGTGGGTAGTGATTTTTCATTGAAATGTCTTGATTCGTGCAATGGTTGAACTAATTAAGAAAAAGGTAATTAACTATGATATATTTGGACTTAATTAGGCTTGAATGAAGGTTAAATTTAACCTAAAATGATGCTTGGATTTAAGTGCCTAAATGTGTGATATGTGTGAGGTGATAATTGAGGTTATAACTTAGTGAATGAATTGGTGATATCAAAGTACCAAAAACGTGAGTATTATGGGAATGAAGATGTTCATATGTTTTTAGTTGTGATTCAAAGGAGTTGAGTAAGATGTATTAAGTAAAGGTGAATAAGAATTGGATATTATGAGAGTGTATAATGCTAGAAAGAAATAATCAGTGATGGATTTATGATATTAGAATAACTAAGTGCTCTTGAGGTGTAAATCTAAGAATAAGCTAGACACTTACATAGTGATGTGATTAAATTAATAAACCCGTGATTATCATTGAGCATGCATTATACATAATATATATAAAAATATATGTATAAATGAGTACTTATATAATTGTGCAAAGTTGTAATGTGTGTAAATGTGTGTTGCATGATATAGAAAAGCAAATTGAGTGACCACTTTCAGACATTGACGGGACATCAAGGTAATAAGCTATCTGGAGCAAACTGTGAGTTGACCTAAATGGTCTCAGATTAATTGTTTATTCTATTTTAACTTTCTGTATTGATTTACTTCTAATGTGAATATGATTGTGATAATTCCAGACATTAATAGTCCGAGGAGTTTGATAAATGTGAAAACATAGGAAGTGCTTTATTGAATATGAATGTGAATGAAATAAGTGATTCTTAACATTATTGTTGAATGTCGGACATCAATCGGATGAAAATTGTGAATCAATGTGAATGTCAAATTGAACACAAGTGACTAATTGATATATGTGAATGTGATGCACTTCATTACATGAATGCATGAACAGATAAAGGCTGTTGTGACTAGAGTAGCCACCGAAAAAGAGCTTAAAGCTTATAAAGTAAAAAAGAGCTTAAAGCTTAGAATGTGGTAAGAGCCTCAGGCTCAATATGTAAAATGAGCCCTATATTCCCAACTGATAAGGAACAGTTATTAATGAGCCCGGTATTCATAATAGATACAGGACAGTTTCAGGCATTTAGTCACAGCAATAACAATTGAAAGTGCTAGACCCCATTTCCGGAGCCCAACTATCCGAATGTCATAAAGCGTGAGCGTGTGCATTACCCTATAGGGTTATTTCTATGAACTTTCATTAGCCATCATCGATTCATCTTCATTCTTATTACATCCTAAAAGTTTCCTATTATACAGATCAAGATATGCTTAAAAGCTAAAGTATGCTCATAACTAAGTCATGCTCCTCCAATCGATTCCCTCACTTTCTTTCCATTAATTTTTTTCAATTCAACACCAAAGGCTACCTTTTATTTTTAGAGGGATAGAAAAATGGGTTAGGAATCTATTGGTTGAATAATCACTTCATTTGGAGGTCGGACGATGAAGTTATGGCCAAAAGAGTCAACCACGATTATGTTCTCAATCATATTATCCCTATCTTGGGACAATTGGCATAACTGTCACTAGAGATATCATATTGTGGTCATTTTAGGACAGTTTCGAAAAGGAATTCAGGATCTACAAATTTTTTGAAGATCTTGAAGGAAAATTTTTGTCATCTAGAGGGTCAAAATAACTTCGCCTGGCCCTGTGTCTAGTGCCTCGTCTAGTACCTATGCTTCGTCTAAAGGCCATACCTTCTGCGTCCGATGTCCAAAAATTTCAAACTTTATAATGTTGGAAAGTTAAGAAAAGGTTCTACAACTTCTAAGAAGACAAATCTATCTAATTCAGCCTAGATTAGTACAGATTTGCCCTATAATTCAGAATACAAAATTTTACCCTTATGAATGCTTGAAAATGCAATCTACAAACTTTGAGAATCATGAACAAAAATACAATCATATTTCATTATCATCAAAACATAAGAGTTTTACAAAGCTTTAATGGGCATTTCAAGTCATAATACGTCATAGTCTAAAAATACATAATTTACACAAAGTAAAATTGCGCAAAATGTAACTAAACCTTTGTTTTACAAAAACTAACTTAAAATACAAAATAAGCATAATCTGGAGTAATGCCCTTATGCTTGATCACTCGATCTCTTGCTCATTGCCTGAAGATGGGATAGAATTGGGAGGGGGTGAGCTTAAAGCTTATGGGTAACAATTTTATAACCAGTAATAAGCAAACCTATTGTAAATTCACAATGCATCATGAAACATATATTTCCAAATTCTTAATTTATCAAACATTTTATAAGTAACCCAAATCATGCATTCAATAAACTTGTCAACACATAAGCACATCAAAATGGTTTGGGAGGTCCATAAACAGAACAAGCTAACACATTCCTATGAAATGATCCTATGTGGTCGTGAACAAAACGAACTAACATAATCCCATATAGTGGTTTTGCGTAGTCGTAAACATGAGGGAGTCCTTGAAGGAGCTCCATGCCATTTGCGGGGGTAGGCAGGAGAAACCTTTATTCAAAGTGCACTTGACATATAGAATGGACTAGACCAAACCCACATAACATTTATTTTATAACTTGCAAACTTGTTGCCCAAAATGGCACTTTTTTCGAAAAGTAATTTCATAGACATAGCAAAAAAATTCATTTTCGCATTTTTTCATAAATCACCAACACAATATTCACATACCAAACACATAACACTTTCTCAAAGCATTCAAAGAGCAATAAATGCACATTTATAATACAATTGAAAAAAAATTATTTTCTTAATTTTGAAGAAACATTAATGACTTATTATTCAATTATAAAAAATGTAATCCACTTGAATTCTTTGCTTAACAATTGCTCATAGATGCCTTTCTTCTGGCTCCTCTTGCCTCTCCACTTGATTTCCTTCAATATTGGTAAAAATCCCAATTCAATAGGAATCCAAATTGATAACTCAAAAAGCACATTCACTAAAAATTGATTCTAGAATACTTAAACCAATGCATTTTCTAAGCTTCATGAACCAAAATCCTTCCAAAAATCTAAAAGGTTAAAAATTGGGCTTACCTTGAATCTTTACCAAACAAAGATATGTTTGGCTCAAATGGAAGCTCTTCTCTTCCTCTTTCTTTTTCCCTTTTTGAACAACTTCAAAATCACTCTTTAAAACTAAGAAAGTTGGAAACCTAGTTTAGCTTTCTCTTCTTTTCTTCTTCTTCTTCCATGACTCTCTCTCTTCCTCTCTTCAATTTTAGTTTTTCACTTCATCCTCTCCTTCAATTCACGTTTTTCTCCACCTTAAGAGCAAGACTACACTTTATTCTTCCCATTTTATCCTTAATGAGTGCTAAAAGTCATCTTTTCCCTTCCTTTTATGCTTCATGGTCTCTAGACGTGCCAAAAATGTCCTCAATTCATTCTTAATGCATTAATTTCACTAACTAGTGAAATAAAATCCTACTAACATTAAAATAAATAATTAAACTCCAATAATAATTCTATCATGACCTTATAATTGATTTAAATCATGCTTAACAATCCATTCATTCTGAGGAAAAAATTTAAATTCCATAGAATATCACGCTTAACTCAACAAAAATATTTTGGGGCCAACACTTTTGAACTATTTTGTTAAAACTCCTATTTTATTAAATTGAACTAAAGTGTATTTGATGATTGTTGATTTTATTTATTATCTTTAAACAAATTGAGAGAGTGAGTGATATTATTTGTGTACGATTGTACAACAAGAGTTGGCAACCTATAAACTCGCAATCATTACGTCAATTGATTAGCTAGATGAGAGATCTAGATGAATTCAATTGATCACCCGCAGGATAGTTTAATAACTAGCTGAATTAGCAGAGTGATTGGATAGGTTAAGAGATCATTCAATTGATTCCATTTGATTTGATTAGGGATAATTAATTACACCTTGAGAGAGGGTAGTTAATACATTCGAAAATCTTAGGTGAGACACAATTCAATTAATAAAATAGGAGGGAGACAAACTAATAAAAAAAGTAATCTCTAGTCTTTAGATTCTTAAATTCTGATTTTCTATATTCCGGTATTGTTCAATATTCATTATTAGTCTTGTAATTTTAATTTAATTTATCAAATTATTTTTATTAAACAATTTCGTTTCTTAAACAAAATTTGATCTAAATTAAGTGGTGTTTGGGCATCAATTCCTATGAGATCGATATCTGCTTTTTAACTACAAGTCACGACTCGTACACTTGTAGTTTTTAAGCGTAAAACGAGTAGTTTATGTTGCATAATTACACTCAACAATTATCAGGGAAGAACAAGAGACTTTGAATACCCCCAATAAAACAACAGAGGAGGAAATAAGCTTCCAAGAGGTTACAAAGAGAAATTTTGGAAGGAATAAGATAGATACTCTTTGTTTTATGAGCCATATTAGCCAAATAGCCTATCTATGGATATGATTTTTCTTTTATTGAGCTTATTTGAGCTCTATTAGCCTTTCCTTTATGCTAACTATATTACATGCCTTTAACCTAATCAAATTTTTTACCTAAGCCTTAAAGCTAATGGAGCATTTCTGATTACTGATGTTTGTGGATGCACAAGAGTATAAGTGTGGGGGTGTGCATCTATGTGAGTTGACTAAAATTGTTGGAATGTCATTTTACATCTTATCAACAAATTCCAATATTGATGTAGCTTTTTTCAATTTTTGAATAAAAATAAAGAGAAAAAGAAAAAGAAAAAGAAAAATAAAAATAAAAGAAAAAATGTGCTTAAATAAAATCATAAAGGAGGAATTGTTTTGCAAGATCATTTATGCTAGTCTTTCCTCCTAAAGTTTTATAGAATGGATGATTTAAGTATGATGCAAATAAGGGAGATGTTACTTTAAAGGATCACTCCTTATGGTTATAATGTACCATTTAGAATTAATTTTTTTGAGTGATTCCTTCCAATTCCTTATACTTCATCTGGTTTGTGTATGAAGGCTTGAATCTAAGTTGTGAAACATAGGGCTTGAATCTAGGTTGTGAAACATAGTTTTTGCATTCATCATAGTTGCTGGTACCCAGTTTTGAGTGAATGTTAGTTTTTATACTTTATGTTATATTGAGTGCTTTTTTTTCTTTACTAGCTTTAATAGCTTTGCACTACACTATCCAAATAAATCTGACCTTATCCTTTGCCCACATTTTAACCTTAAAAAGTCATTTGATTCATGATTTTCTATGTGAATCCTATGGTGGAGAAATGAAATGATATGCAAAGTTGTGGAATATCTTGATTATGAATGGTGTTTGAGTGTACCTATAGATCTATCTTATTTAAACACATTTTGTCAAAGTCTACCCCTAGATTGCTTAGTTTTTTAAGGGAATGATTGTTGATTGATCATAAGTAAAGGCATCTAATGTTTAGTTATTGCCATGGTTTTAAAGGTTATTCCTCTTTTCTTATGAATATCTTTTCTTAGGAAATATAGAAAATGAGTAAGTGTTTTGGATTGTGGCTTTGATTTTGTTGTTTTACCTGAGGATTGTCAAAAAGTAAGTATGGGGAACTTGATGTGTGTTTAATTGATTATATGTTTACTCCGTAACACTTAGTGATTCAGGCTACGAAATGCTTAAGATATTCATTTTGATTCATATTTGGTTTTAGGTACAAGTTGGAAGTATAAGAACTAAAACTAGTTAAAAGTATATTCTTTGGGCTATCATCTTAATGTTCAAACTCATTTGTCTTTGTGGAACAAGAAGGAGATGGATTACGGTGAAGATGGGACAAGAAAATGCAAGAAATTGAAGAATTCAGCATGACTTGCAAGGTACATAGCTGTGATGCATGGTTTGATTCATGGTTGTGCATCCAATCGTGCATCTTCCTAAAAACCTAATTTTTACTATAAACAGATAGTTGAGCAATCAAACACAACTTGAATCTTTTTGGAATATGAAAGGAGGCAAAAACCTTACTTCTTTGGGATCTACGGAGGGCTAATCTTCCTTCTTCTGATTCGTAGGAAAATTGAAGCCGAAAAACACATTTGGGCATCTCTTCATTATGTATTGTTGATTCTCTCTCTAGAAATTGTTTATATTATCCTTACCTTAATGTTTTGGGTATTCATGTATGAATGATTAATATTCTCATTCTTAATAGATTTGTTATATATGAACACATTTCTAGAATACAGAATATAATACGTAATATTTGCATTTTCAATTCACTTTTGGTAAGCTAATAGTGATGAACCAATAGGGATAACATGATATAAGTTAAATGACCCGAGCTTATGTAGTTTTTACCTAGATTAATCTGTTTTCTTAGTTCATAATATGTCTTTCCTACTAAATCTAGAGAGCTTATTCTAGGTTATTTAATAGCTAAATTTAGTTAAAAAGTCTTATTTTGGTTAAACACAACCTAAGGGAGAACTAGGGTTAACATAACTTATTGCTAACCTACAATTAATAGTTTCTAAAAAAGGCGTGAAATCAATAAGATGATGAAGTATGATTATTTATATGTAGACTGAGATTGAACTAAGAACTGGATTCTAAACTTATTCATCAATCTTCTCACTTTTATACTATTTAATTTGAATTACTTTCATTATTGCAATTTTACTTCATTTTGCTTATTGATTTTAACAAAATCCCCCTATATCCTAAGCACCAATTCTTTTAATTACAAAAGCTTCATGTACACTTCTTGTATATATGATCCCTACTTATCACTGTTATAAATCTTAGTGTAGAGTTAAGTTTTATTTTCTAGTGCATTCGACACGAATCAATCCACATAAACTAAAAGGAGAGGAACTTAAGGAATTTCAATAATCGACAAATGTATTTGCAATTAGTTGCTCAAAGAGACAGTTAACAAGATTAGGTAATTAGCTATGACAAGAGAAGCATGGCTTAAATTTTCACCTAGAATAACAACTAGATGGAATCTTTAAAGACTAATATCCTACATGGTACTTTGGGGTTAAGGGCTTGTCCTTTAATTCCATTGACAATTTTAAGCAATTTTCAATTGGTAATTTGCAATTTGCTTTCACGGTTTGTCATGTTTTTTTTTTTGCTTTTACCTTGCTATAAGATATAAACTACTTATATTTTCACATTTTGACTGCCTGATCTTAGCTTACTTGACAACTGCGAAAGGGACTTTCCTTTTGTATTTTTGGCTCTTGCCTTACCATAAAATTCTTTAATTAAAAAAACAAATTCAACACTTATCCTTTCCCGCTTATTGAAAATTGAGTTAATTATGGAAAAAATTCTATATTTATTCAATTTTACAATGCTAGCCTAAATTTTAAAAAGTACTACTAAATTATCCCAATTTTTAAGTTGTTGTAAAAATAGCTTAATATTAAGTTTTCTGTTAATATTGTTGACATGGCTAATTACGTCAATTTTTTTTTACATGTCATGTGGCTGAGACGTGTCCCATTTTTCTCCAAACTCATTTGTTTAATATTCAGTTAAATTTTCAATATAAAATAAATCGTAATTTCCCAAATCGACGGTATTATACTAGACTGTCTTGCTTCCCCTATAATCTCCTACTGTAATACGATGTTAAAATATTCCTTTCTTCATTCTTCTTTTCAATTTTTGTTTCTAAAAGGGTGATTTGTGATTATTCTTTTGAATGCTCTTTAGGGCAAAGAGAGTCTGAGCGGAGGCTAAAGAAGAGAGCTCCCTGAATGTGCAGTGGTTCACTCAAACTAGCTTCACCACAGGGAACAAATTTGAAAAGCAAGATGAAAATGCATCAAATTTACTATAGTTAGCTGCACCAAACAATTTTATAATTTAATATAAACTATTATAATTTAATATAATAATTTAATCGTTTATTTTAAAATCTTAAATATAAAACGATAACAAAAAGAATTATGTTAAACTTTTTAAAAACATTAAAATATTATATATATATATATATATATTTAGGCCAAAGTTTTTTGAGTATGAAGTTTAAGGACGCCATGATCCCAATTTAATTTCAAATATTGGACCTCTCTATCACTGACCAAAAGCACAGCCCCCGCCCTGGGTAAGGGCGAGCTGGGCCCTTACCCAGGGCTCACTTTTTTTAAAAAAATTACATATAAAGTATAGTTTATTAAAAAAATTAATTATTTTTTAATTAAAGTGAGAGGCCCACATTTTCTTTTTCATCCCGGGCCCACAAAATCTCAAGACCGGCCTTGCAAAAGCAAATGTGTGGCTGCACATTGTTTGGAAAATTTCCAACTCTGACCCCTTAACACGTTTCTTATCCCAATTTACAGGAATGTGCCTCTTATCACCATATGCACGATTCTTATTCATCCTTGTACGACAAACATAACATCAAATGTGGTCCACATTCCTCAATTAATTTTATGGCATAACAGGATATATAAATACTAAGGGTTAGCCAATTTAGGTTTGCTTACACCGAAAAATAGGTTCGGCCCATTTTTACTGCTTTAGGCCGAAAACCCGAAGCCCAAAGGAAAGCCTATAGTTCGGAGTCCAAAAGAAAGCTACTAACCTTGGCCCATCAGATTCCAGTGTCCAGCAAAGAGGAAAGTAGTAGAATTGGAGTTGGAGTGGGAGTCTTGAAGTCCAAGATAATGAAGAGATAAGGATAAAGTTTTATCCAAATTTTATCTCTATCTGGTATCTTATCTCTATCTGATAAGATAAAGTTTTATCTAAATTTTATCTTTATCTAGAAAGATAAAATTTTATCAGGATTACAAGTTGAATTGGATTGGGACACTCAACATCTTTGGCTGTAAATAGAAGTTTCGAAGTAGAAAGAAGGGTACAACCTCTCACATATCAAAAGCCTGGCATCCCAGCAAATCTTTGAATTCTTTAGCTTATTATTTTCGGCAATCTTTTATTTTTCCCTAGCCTAGTCCTTTCCTTTTCAATTGTTCTCAACAAAATTTCAATTTCTTAGTCATTGCGTTTTGCCAATTTGTTTACCAATAAAGCAAAGTTCTTTTTATTAGATTTTTGTCCCTTTCTAGCAATACACAGTCGTTTTGATTTCAGGCAGATTACGAGTTGCAATCTTTTTCTTTATTTCTTTAGTTTGGAAATACTTTAAATTCTTGGCACGCTCGCAAACACACGCAAACCGAAACAAAGGGCTACGTGTTAACCTTTAATCAAAATAAAGACAAACATATTTTTGGCACGCCCAGTGGGACCACGTAATGAGGAGAACAAGATCTAGTAAGAGTACTGACGTTTCCCTCGGTGGAGACGATGATATGGAAAACATTGCGACAGCAACGCAGGAAGACCAACCTCAACCCGTTGAGTTAAGTCAACCAAGCAGCATTGAGATCCTTTTAACAAAGGTTCTAAAGGCCATAGAGAAATCAACAGCTGAAACGCGCACTCTTTTGAACACCGTGGGGAGTAATCAAAAGGAGATTTTGGCTGTAGTCACTAGATCTGTCGTGCCAGAGAAAGACAAAGGCATAGGAGGAGGAGAATTAAGCAAGATGTTGCGCCAAGCTGAGTCGCAGGCTAGTAAGTTACCAGTGGCCGCAGAAAATCAGCTAGTGGCACTCACGGTCACTCCAACTGGAGGTGAAGGGTCGTCAGCCAAGGCGGCCAAATTGGGAGAAACTTCTCCCGTGAAGGTGCTCGGGGGGCAGTCCACCAGGATTGACAACCCTAACAAGGAGAAACAGCTGGTGACCACTTACCAGCCACCGCACAGAAGGGATGAGACACCGAGTAATGCCATGCCTTCGATGTCCATCAACTACAAGACCCTTGTTCAGTTTCATAGCCACACTGGACCAGCGACTCAACCTCACCCCTACGAAGAGGGAATGAGCTCATGGGGCAATGGGAGTCTAGTGACCAACCAGATGCAGGCACTCCCAAGGAATACAAGTCACTAGGTTGTTCAGCAGCTGGTGACCATGGGCCAAGCAATGTACGGACAGAACACTCAGGCGATCGATCATGTTACCAGGGATGCACTTCGCAAGATCACCCAAGATTTGTATGGCCCCGGGTTCAATCAGATTGTACGACCGAAATTTAAGAAACCCTATCCTGAATTTATAGACAGAGCAACCTTTCCCAGAGGTGTAAAAATCTCGGATTTCACATTGTCTTCTAGAGATGATGGGCAGTCTTCCATCGAACACATAGCGAGTTTCACCACTCAATGCTCGGAGTTTTATAGCTATGACAACTACCAATACCTGCTGTTGAAATTGTTCCCAAATTCATTAACTGGAGCCGCTTTCTCTTGGTACGTGTCAATTCCAAGAGACTTCGTGTTTGGATGGGCAGATATGACGAGAATCTTCTACGCTCAGTTTTACAAAAGTGAGCCTGAAGTTAGTATCACGAATTTGTCCAGACTTACTCAGTGTGCCGGAGAGAGGGCAGATGACTTCATTGCCAGGTTCAAAAGGATGAGAAACAAGTGCAGGATCAATATTCTGGAGACCGAGTTTATGAAGATGGTGCAAAAGGGTTTGGACCTGGAGCTAAGGAAAAAATTTCAAGGCATGGATTTTAAAGATTTTTTCAAGTTGGCTATGAAGGTAACATAATACGAAGAGTAGCTCAAAGAAGACAGTAAGCTGAAAAAGCAGGCTATGGGGACTTACGTCAAGGAAGTCCATAATGCTGAAGTGGAAGTCGCTATAGCTGCCGTATCTGACACTGGAAGCATAGTATGCCCACACCTGGCAAGGATGTCTTCTGGAGTGCAATAAAGTAGCAACAAAAAGGGGAACAAGTGCACTTTCGATGTAAGTAAGACATCAAAAATTTTCGATTATCTCATGAAAATTAATTTTATCTCTTTGCCGGAAGATCACATTTCGCATACCAAGGAGGAGATGAAGGCTAAAGACTATTACAAATACCATAACGCATGGACTCATTCTACCAACATGTGCTGGACCTTCAAGAACGTGATTCAGGATCGCATCAACAGAAAAATTCTCAAGTTCCCAGAAGAAGCAATGCTTATTGACAAAAATCCATTCCCAGTGGGGTCAGTGAACGTAGCAAGTGTTGACATGAGGGATTGGCTCAACCAAAAGAGAAGGCAGGAGCATACGAATCAAGTGTGGAGGCCTAAAGGGTGGAACATGTGGAAAAGGAAAGACGGCCTCACCATTATTTCTAAAAGGCAAGAGAGAATCAGTGCCCTGGAAAGGATCGGTAGCCGGGTCACCAGAAATAACGGGGAAGCTAGTGACCAGGTAGCCATCGATACTAGCGGTCACCCGAAATTTGTCAAGCCACCGATGCCCAAGAAAACTGGAGAGTGGATTCGGGTAGAAAGCAGGAGGAAGGAGAAAAAGGAAATATTTACTGCTGCTCAAAAAAACGCTAAAACAAATAAAAGAAGGTTGCAGCACAAGAAGTTGACCGAGAGACTATTCCGGGAAAAAGAAGAACTGGAAACGAAACTTCAAGTTTAGACCATGGCTCACTTGGTGGAAAAACAACAGATGCTTGATAAGGGGAAGAAGTTAGTCGACATGACCAAGCAGATGGTAGAGCACTGTGAAGGAGGAATTCGGAGGAACAAGTTTCGAAGAAAGGCCACGGAGGATGATGGTATCGAGGACCAAGAAGAAAGTTATTTCAACGTCGGCGATGTCCCTGTTTATTACCTGGGAGCCTCTTCAGTGTTATTACCAACTATTTTTTACCGTGTCAATCCTGATGATGAGACGAAAGACGGGCCGAGAGATGAAGGAAAAGTTACGGCTGTAGACGAAGAACAAAGTCCAGTGGAGAAATTCTCAAAGAAAGCGCAGAACAGTGAGGAGAGCAAAGCTCTAACGTTCGACAAGCCGTTAACAGTGAATCACACTAAACCACTGTACATACAGGCTTGCGTCAACGGAAAGCCACTGAACAGAGTTTTGGTGGACAATGGAGAAGCTGTAAATGTGATTCCCTTGAAAGTGCTATTGGGACTTGGGAAAAGAGAAGAGGACATCATTGCTACAGACCTAGTGGTGACTGCGGTGACCGGGGACTTAGCAAGGACTTTGGGAGTAGTTCTACCACAAATAACAGTGGGGAGTAAGACGTGTGTGTCTGCTTTCTTCGTAATCAACACTAACGCGAGTTACAAGTTGCTTCTGGGCAGGGACTGGATTCACGCAAATATGTGTGTGCCATCCTCTCTTCACTAGTTCTTATTGTTCTGGCATGACGTCAACATGGAAATGGTCAAGGCAGACAATAATCCTTTTAGTGCTGAAGTCAATTTGGTGGACGCCTGCTATTACCATGGAGATATCACACCAATTACCTTTGAGGGATTGGACAAAGAAGGCAGGCCCACACTGATGAAGTTCACTAAAGACAAGCGTTTGCTACTCCAAACACGTGGTACCGTGAGAAGGACAAAAGCGTTAGGCCACCAAGGCCAATGGTGTAACACCCCCTCACAGTAGGGTACGCACCGGGACGCCCGTAGGTCATTCCGATATATATCCTATGATAAGGGAGCGCTACGTGCAATCACTACAGTTACTCCACATGGCATCACATCAATTTGAATAATAAAACATTAATTGTAAACCACAATATTTTTAAAATCAAACTCTTCCTCATTTCATTGATCAAAAT
>JAOTJB010000009.1:10523377-10535495 GCA_027123815.1 Erythroxylum minutifolium
ATGAAGGAGAAGGCTGAGGGGGAGCGGACCATTGTCCCTGATGAGGAGTTGGACCTTAGCTCGGAGGATGAAAACGAGGATGTCTCTCCATCGCCCCCCTCTCCTGGTCCGGTAGTCGGCCCCTCGCCTCCCTTGGCCGATCCTTACGTCGACCCTTCTTCTGCCGACCTGATCGAGTCGGTCATGCTGGGCCCGAGCCCATTCATTTACTCTCATTATAAACTAGATGCATCAAGTGTTGAATTTTGGACCATATAACCTCAAAGTAGGAGCATTAGAAGAAGAGATTAGTTTCAGGATCCAATTGACACAGTAAGTACAAGGTTATGTGTATTCCATATCATATATCCCTTGTTTAAAGCCTTTACCTCATTGCTAACTAGTTGATAAATGAGGACTTTAGGGATAAAGATTTGTACCAAATAAAGTGGAACTAGTGGACTTATGGAGAATAAGGTCTGAATATGTCATAGTAGGATTTGTTAGTGAAGCTCTATGAGGAGTCCCTTACTTACATTACTTTATCTATCTAGTTCGGATTTAGTTGGTATATAGGCAAATGCTCAAGGATACAACTTGCATAGCTAAAGCTGCATCTCCAATTCCTATTAGAAATTATATCATTAACATTGACATGAAGGGGGATTCTCATGTTGAGTGAATGCAAGTCTTCCCTTAGGTGTAGAGGCCCAAGGTTAGACTAGTTGTCAAACCAAAACTAAGTAAGTTCCCTATTCCCTGTGAAGCTTTTCAAATAAAAGTGTAGCTAATCTCTAAGTCTGAGCATTTAGATCAAGCACTAAGAGTGTTCCACATTGGTCATGGCCAAATAATATTCATCCATCCACTTGGACCAAATAGCCTCCCTATCCTTAAAAAGGCCTTTATATCCTTTTTGCATGCAAAGATGAGTTCATAGCTTATAGACAGGTTAAGCCCAAACCACCATCTTGTTAGGAAGACATGTGTCTTTCCACTTGATTTTTGCTCCTTTTGAACTCTTAATTTTCCCTAATTATAGGTAATCCTTATAATCTTCCCCATGGCTTTGTTAATTCTTCTAAGGAAGGGAGCTTTAGCATACATGGATATTTCTCAAGATGGATACAATCAATTGTAACCTACTATCCATTAACAAGGTTCTATTCCACCAAGAGTTAACCTTGCATTTAATAGATTCTAAGAAAGGTTAAGCAATTCACATATATTGATTTCTTATTAGTTATAAGAACACTAAGGTATTTAAAAGGAGCATAGTGTCATATAGTCCAAATATGGAGCTAAAATGTTTAATGTTCCTAGAGTCACAAGAGATATAAAGCTTACTTTTGTCCTTGTTTACTTTCAAGCCTGAGTGCCTGGGAGCTCACTACTGGCTTAAGGGAGGAAGAGGGACTACACCACAAAACAATATTCGATCTTCAACAAAAGCTAAGTGAGATATTTTAAATCCACTACACTTATGATGAAACAAAACTTTGTCACTTGTATCTATATCGAACTTAAGCAATCTAGAAAGAACTTCAATGGATAAAGTAAATAGGTATACAGATAAGATGTAAAACCCTAAACTTTCCCTTCTATTGTTTTATATATTTTATTCTGAGTAAATAGTATTTCTAGATGAATAGTGAACCTAGGTAAACAGTATTTCCACTTGAATAGGGATTTTGAGGACCCAACTCTAAAAAAATGTTAAAATATCCACAATAGGTATTAGAGTCAAATGACATTAAAATAGATCAAAAACAAGTCCAATCGGATGAATTTGGGAAATTTTATAAGTTTAGGACAAAAATTCCCTTTTTGGAAAATAATGGGTATTAATAATTTTAAATCCATTCAAAATTTTTGAGGCATATAATTACTAAGTATTGATCCTAATTAAAGTATTCCATGGTCAATTTGGTGGTGAGATGGCTGTGGAATATTTTAGGGATTTAATCTAGTTTATAGGTGTAGTAATTCATGAAAGGGCGAATTGGTTTTTTACATAAATAAAGTTAATTAATAAATTTTAAATGACTCAAATTTATTGACCAATTACAAGCCTCTATATGGTTTAAGAAACATTAAATTAGATGATGAGGAGTCATTTAAGATGTTTAATAAGAAAATGACATGTGTAAAGTATTAAAGTAGTATAAAAAAGCAAAAGAAGACAAAATTTGGTTCATTTGAAAGGAGGATTCGTGAGAACCAAAAAGAAAGAGAGAAAAGAAGAGAGAAATTCGTCAAAGGAGAAGAGGAAGAAGAGAGTTGCAATTTTTGATGGATTTGGAGTAGAAATTGAAGAAATCTTGACTAGGATTGGTGTTCACCAATTTCCTACGAGATTAGGAGGAAAAAGTGGCAAGTTTCCTAGCTTAAATTTCTAATTTTTATGGGTTTTCTTGAATGAGATGGATGTGTTTAAGATCAATGTTTTCGTGGTATTACTTTGATGTTTCCTTGTATAGAATTAGTCAAATATGACAAGAGAGGAAAGTGTAGTGGGATTCTGTCTTAGGTTAACTTAAACTAGTCCCAATGTTTTAGCCATAACTCGACCTAAAGAGCTCTAAATCTGGTTATTCTAATTGGAGATGAAAACTAAGACATAGTATTAAAAATCTCTAGAAGAGACCTAGACCTAATTCTGGATGAATGATATTAAAATTTGAGATCGAAAGTGGTAACCTGATACTGCCCCTGTGTTGAAACAACTTATGATATTTGGTACATTTTTCATGATTTTAAAGTTCCAATGGCATGATTTTTGATGATTTATAAAACAGAGACATAGGGGAATAAATGTCTAGAAGACCTCAAAACCTAATTGGAACGTTTACTATGTGAAAATTAAGGAACAAGTGCAGGTATGGATTCTAGACATGGGCCATAACCGTGACCTCAAAACCTAATTGGGTGAGATTGTGTTTGGAAGGAATTGGTAAGTTAGAATGGATAAAATATGGTACCTAAATGACTTTTGAAGTTAGATTTGGAAATGGTGACCAATAGGTTAGTTTACGGAAGTAACAGAAATATGATTAGCATATGTGTTACACTATAAAATACAAATCTTGAATTCAGTTAAACCGAATATATGGTTTTAATGCCTTATTTCCTAATTTGGAAATAAATGCATAAACAAAATCTATTTTGTTTAGGTAAAGGAGAGTCACCGAATGCGTGAGTGTGCTTGGCGATAAGTGTGCATAACTGTGAGTGTATCTTTAAAATAATTTTATGAAAGAAAAATGGTTTCTATTTTATCATGAAAAGTACGTTTATGAATAAGTTTATTGGTGTTGCTACTTGAATTTGAAAGCTAATTTTTATGAGATTTATATATATGCTCTGACATGGCATCGAATTGAAATTGCATATGGACTGAATTGGCATGACAATGAAATTTGAACATGAACTGAATTGGTATAGAAATGTGGTGCACTTGTGTATTAATTGTTGTTTAGCCTATGGTAAACCGTTCGGTCTCTTTATACATATGATTATACCGATCAGAATACATCCTAACATGTATGGCAGAGTTTGGGGGGAGCGTCTGTCACTAACAGTGGGTGGTGTCGTATCTGTCAGTATGTCTTGTGAGTCGCCCTCTGCACATATGGAGTATATATTGTGCTAACACTATTACGGGTAAGTGATGCCGAACCAGTTCCGTAACTACTGATTTATATGTAGCTTTAGCGTTGTTATGGGTAAGCGATGTAAAACCATCTCTATAATAATTGGTATATAGTGGTTAACCTAGTGTGGGTAAGCAATGCAGAACCAACTCCGTTACTAGAGGTTAGCCAGGCACGGGTAAACAATGCAGAACTAGCTCCGTGGCCTTACACCTAACGGTACCAAATGGAAAAGAAAAATTTAAAAGAGAAAGTTAATGAAACTATCGATTATCATCTCTGTTTACCTTACAAGAAAAGAGGAACTTGATTGTGTTCTACATATGCATTGATTTTATGAAATTGTTATGTCAGAAAATTGATTATTGCTTGAAAATAAAAGGAAATTATCTTTTTTCTTCATGGAGGTTAATGTTTATATATATGTTTAAATGGAAACCATAACACTCACTGAGCTCGTTTAGCTCTTTATTTTCTGCTATCTTTTTTAAATTTTAACCTTCCAGGTGCACGCTCAGGGATTTCAGTACCATTTGAGTAGCTACCTTCGTCACGTGTGGCTGTGTAGGCAATTTGACTTGTGCATTTGTTTTATATGTTTTGCATAATTATAAACATGTTTTGAACCTCTTTTGTGTAAAGATAGATTGTAAATATTTTACTATGTATAGTTCATCATCTTCGTAAGTATGTCCTCGTCTTGGTTTTGTGAAAATATGGTTATTTATAAATGTTCTTTTCTTTAACTAAATGCGTAAATGTGTTTGATCCTTTGAGATTGTTTTTGAATGGACTTGAAGTCTTGAAGTAGAAGTGGTTCTTTGGTTAAATGGATAGAAGTGTTTTGAATTGCTTTTCAGGAACCTAAAATTTTTGATTTTATTAAATAACAATTGTTATGCTGCCGAAATTTTTAATGAAGGTTACTTTTATAAACTTCCACCACTATTCCTTTTTCTTTTCTTTATTTTGATTTTTAAAATATTTTGAAGAAAAGGAAAAAGGCTCATCTCCAAGGGAACTTTTCAGTTGGACTGGATATCGACTGGAGGGTTTTCGTGGGGTGTTGGACAGGTTGCCTAGTCATCAGGAAAGGGGCCTGTCATAAGAGGTCTCCTTGTTTGATATCTTTAGCCCCATTGAAAATTTTGGAAGGAGAACCATTCACTAGAGTATTGTAAGAAACTGAAGCTACACATGTTTGGATCAATTATACAAATATTTTAGGGAAATCAAAAGCCTAAAGGAAGTTAATTATAAAATCCCAATTAAAGGAATCAAAGGATTTAGTAAAATCTACTTTCATTGAGCAACTCCTGATTAATGCCTTTGTGTCATAGTCTTTGAATAGCTTTTGTACTAGTAGAATATTGTCCCTATTGGACCTTCCAGATATAAATGCTCCCTAATGTAAACTTGTGAGTAACTTAAGAGCTTTCTTGAGCTTGTTAGCTAGTAACTTTAAGATCACCTTATAGATGGCATTACTATATGATGATAATCATGTATAGAATTGATGTTCTTAGTCTTTGGAACTAGACAATCATAGGTCTATTTAGCTCTTTGAGAAGATTTTGCTCTTGAAGAATTCCTAAACTTTATCAATTAATAGGCCCCAAGTCAAGCTCCATATCTTTTTAAAAAAAGAATGTATTTAATCTATCTAGCCCAGGTGCCTTATTTGGATTCAAGCTGAACAACACATCTTTGATTTCTAAAATGATATAAGGCTTGTTGAGGTTAGCTTTCAAGTCTTGGATCATGGAGTGGTGTATAAAGAGTTTTAATTCTTGAAGTGAAGAACTACCATTCATCTTATGCCACTAAATGTTCTTGTAAATGTTAAATGTAATTTCACTGATTTAAGATATATCCCTTCATTGCTTATCTTATTTATCAATCAAACATGTCATCTTGTTCCTATTTCTCTTAAACAAGATGGAACTAAAGAAGAAGTTAGACTTATTATCACCTTTACTAAGCCAATTAACCTTTGCCTTCTACTTCAAGAGTGAGTTACAGGCTTAAAGAGCCTTAGGATTAAACCTCAAAGGACTACCTTTTTAGAAATTTTAGATCCTAATTAAGAGGGTTTAAGTAAAACTTATTCTAAATCCTTCTTAGAGACTTATGCTACTAACTGAATAGATCCTGAGCTAAAGGTCATTTAACCCTTACTTTACAGCTTTTAACTTATTCATAAGTTGGAATTCTTTACATACCACTATATTTTGATTCATCCTAGTACTTACAACCTCCTCAAATCCACCCTTGTCATGCTATAAAATTAAAGAATCTAGAAGGTGCTTTGGGACTTAAAGAGGAGATTAGATTGATTATTTCAATGCTATAATGATCTAAAGCTAGACGAGCTCTAAAGTTAGCAAAGGACCCTGAAAATCGTCTTAGCTAAGTATCATTCATTGAAGCCTGATCTAGTTTCTTTTTAATGAGCCATTCTTTATACTAGTTATTGGACCACGTGAAATGCATCACTACATAGTTGAGATCCAAAACTCTTAGGTAAAAGGCCAGTTCACAAAGTTCATTAGTCATATTTTTTAAGTTGACTCTCACTCCCTTAGCTTCATTGTAGTGAAGGACACAATTTAAATGACCATAAAGTAGCTAGGACCCTTAAATCTTATTCTAGATTAGCCTAAGGTCTTTCAATAATTTTTTACTTTAAAATGCTAAGTTAGTTGCATATATGATATAGAACTTAAAATGGGCATTACACCATTCAAAACAACATTTAAGATGGATTAGTTGGTTAGTATAATCCACAATATACAGATGAATAATAGAAGGGTCAAACAACACCATAATTCTTCCATTAAATTGGTGGGAATGGTTAGGGAAAAAAAGGCACTTTAAACCAAAAGAATTCAAGCTCAGTTGAAGCTTGTCAACTTTTAATTTTGTTTCAAAAGGCCTAGGAGTGCAGGCTTCCTCTCTAGGATTAAATATCTTATTACTTGTTATTTTAAAGGGCCATTTAGCCCTCTAACATTCCAACTTAAGAGTGACATTTAATTGGAGAGTTATTACCTCCAACCTTGGCTTTACCTGCCTTTCTCCCTAATTTCTTCCTTAGGAAAGTTTTATAAATTTGGGATTACTGAAAATAAATAAATTTGATTGTTAATAAAAGCAGGTTGATGAATTATAAATAAATTATGTAGTTAAATGCCTAAGAGTTTACAGTTTTACCTAAGACTTAAAATAAAGACAAGGATATCTAAATTTGTGTCATAGAGCTTGAAATAAAAATGAAATGTCTAGAGCTATTTCATAGGGCTTTAGATTAAAATAAAATGCCTACAGTTAGGTCTTAAAACTTGAAAAATAAAATGAAATGCCTAAAGTTAGATTTTAGAGTTTGAAAAAAATTAAAGTGCCTAAAGTTGAATCTTAAGGCCTAAAAATAAAATAGATATACCTAAAGTGATGTCTTTAGGGCTTTGGAAAATAAAATTCCTATGTAGATGTCTTAGGGCTTTGAAAATAAAATACCTAGAGTAATGTATCAAGGATTTAAAAAATAAAATTAATAAAGTCTAAAGGATTGAAATGAAAATGAAATGCTTAAATTGACATTTTAGGACTTAAGAAATAAATTGAAAGACTAAAGGCACATGCCTATATTTGAAGATGAGATGTTAAATGAATTTGGATTTGATTTTCTTCCCCAATGACAAAAATCAAATCACATAGCCAAAAGAAAATTTTAAATTACCCAAAAGCAATAAATGTAAATGTATGTAAAAACTAAATTTTTTTGGCGTAAGAATTCATATTAGGTCTTTAATAACTGGTTCCTTTTTGTGAAATTTGTAAATCCCAAATCCATGTCTCATCATTGTGTATGTCTCCACTAGCATATATCTAGTTTTATCATTTTTTCTCTCTTATTAAACAAAACTTTCTATTTTGAATTTATTATGTTTGATTTATACTTTGTCACATATTAGATAACTTTCTTACTTTTTATAACAACAACCAATTCCTTATGAAAAAATGTAATGCCAGGAAATTTAGAATGTCTAATAGTATAGGTAAATGGACATTCTCAAATCCACCTTCATGATTCTATGCATTTTGATCCAAAATTTCTATATTAGAAGACAAATGCAAAAGAGTATCATGATGATCAAGCATTAGGAATTAGGGCATTAATTCATTCATTTTGCTTATTGATAGGAGTATAAAGAGACCTATTCTTCCCTTGTAATATTTTTTTTCCTATAAACTTATTTTATACCTAAATGTAACTATTATGCTTATATTTTGATTTAAGATGCAAATGAAGGTGTTAATAGCAAAATGAAACAATTGAGTAAATCTAGATAATTTTGATACATATTTTTTTGAAAATATAATTTTGATATTTTTCTTAAATTAGGATTTTTTTTCTTATTTGGACTCCAATTGAGATGATTTAAGATAATATAGAAAGATTTGAAATACTTTTAAAGCTTTCATGTCTTTAGTTTTCATATATACTAGCTTAATCAAGGTCGAAATTAAGCTTGAATAGACAAAGGCATAGTAGAGCCTGTGTTAGCTAAAGACAGTGAATTACGCAGTCTAGGATATTGTTAATTTTTTCACTCCAAAAATTGGATGCACCTCGTATTTATGTCCTTGTATGGCTATTCTTCTACACTTGGTTGAAAGAAAATGACACCTTGGTAGGTATTAAACCATAAAATTTAATTTGTTTTTATGGTTAAATTTATATTTTTGTACCAAATTTTCTTTTGATTATGTTAATTACTTACTGGAAAGGCCTACTAGCTTATTATTTGTTACAATATGTTGCTAGATTAGGTATTAAATCCATAATCATTTAATCCCTCTAATCTAAAAAGTAACTAAGGTTTAATAGAATGATGGGTTCAAAACTCTTAGATTTTAGGGACACAGTTGTTTCCCTCGATATAAATCTCTAAAATATACCAAGTATAAGGGTAATTTGCTCAATATGGAAGTTAGTTTAGAAGTTTCTATACTCTTTCATCTCCACATGTTTAGCTAAATAAAACTCACACTATACTTTAAAATTATTAAAATACATTCTATTCTATTTTCTTAAAGCCTGAACCTAATGACATCCCTCTTATCTCAATTGGCATGACTAGAGTTAGTTCTTAATGGCACCCAAAAAAATGGGTGAATTAGGTATTAATAAAATTTAAATATTATATTTAAAATTATAGTATTTAATAAATATAATTTGTAAGAGATAAAAATATGATATAAAATAATAAATTTCAATAATGCACTTAGGAAATAATGTAACAAGTTTAAGGGAAGAGAAACACAATCTAATTTATAGTGGTTCGGTGAAAAACTCTTGCATAGGTCTACTCCCAAGACTCTTCTGTCAAGATGAATAATAACCTCTATATAATCTTTTAAGGAACTTTAATATCACTTTAAGCTCCCCCAAGTGTAATATACAAAAACCTTAAAGAAGCTTACAACTCAAAATGTCTCACTATATGACTTTAATAATACCAAAGAGGCTCACTAACACAAATATATGATAATAAATACTTATATGAAACATAAAAACTTAGAAATACATGTATAATTCATGCAAATACTTTTTCATAAAGGAACTAATGAGAAAATATATATTTATATGTTTTTGGGACCCTTACTAGCCATTGGTGCTAAAAACTTATTATTTCAACATTTAGTTCCAATAACTAGTTGACTAGAAGGTTATATTAGTCACTAAATGTGCATTTAATGTATAATATTCAGAAGCCATTGCATATTGGTTGACCATTAGGGTATATTGCTTGACCAATGTGGCCCGTAAAGGGATATTGGTAGATCATATCACCATATGGGTTAACCAACATGTTAACAAACACCTTATAACATATTTGCAAAATAAAACATTCTCTTGATAAATGAAAAGACTCATGTAGTGAAGTAAAATGAAATATTTATGTATAGTGAGCGTTTAAGATTTTCAAATTAACTAAAGTTGATTACAATTAATATTACAAAATATAGACCTTAATGTTCCTTAATCTTCTTTTTTCCTTGACTTGATCTTCACTTGAAAGGTTGTAAACTTTAACTTTCATTTATAATTTTCTTGAACTATCTTTTTGATTTATAGTTAAATTTTGTTCTTATATTGCTTTTCATCCAAATAATTAAATCATCAGTAGTACTTATGTTTTGTTATCATCAGAATATTGATTGAAACCTCCTTTGATTCAATACGTAGTTATCTCCAAAGTAGTAAAAAAAATTTTAAAATGAGTTCCATATAGGTATGTTCTACTACTTTAAAAAGCATAATCCATCCTATATTATCTATATACATTCAAACCTTTATTCTGATCTTATTATATCCAATCAAAGCCAATCCATATACCTATTCGAATCCAAAGGGTGAGATTTAATAATTTAATAATTTTTTGAATGGTTTGGATGAGAGAATACTTAGAGCAGATGTTTAATCCTTCTACTTCTTATTCCATAAAGAGAACTGAGTGTGAATTTTAAGAAGATAACTCAAAGAATGTGCTTTCAACTCACTTTAGCTCTTTTGCTTCCAAATTGTAACTAAAACCAAATATGAACCAGAATGAGTTTCCTAAACATTTCATAGCATTAATCACTAAGTGTTATGGAATAAATGTACAATCAATTAAGCACATATCAATTTTCCTTGTCCATATTATCAATTAGCTCTTCCTCTATACTATTGGTCAACTCTTTCTCATTCCTTAAGGTGATTGCTTTTATATGTTCTCCAGGATTTAAAATTATACCACTAAACAATGTCCCTTAAGTTCTTTCAGCTATAAATTATGAATTGATCAATTGATAAGAGATAAAATGACACTTCAATCACTATAACGGACCCACATATATGCACACCCTCACATTTATACTTTTGTGCACCACAATCAATAGAAATTAACAAATGCTCCCCTATCTTTAAGGCTTGGGTATAAAATTTGGTTAGGTTTAAGCATATAATGTGGTTAGCAAGAAAAGAAAGGCTAATAAAGCTCAAGGGGGCTTGACAATAAGAAATTTCATATCAAAAGATAGGCTATTTAGCTAATGTAACTTGTGAAACAAAGAATGCCTATATCATTTTCATGTTAATGCATATGATAAAAATGTGGTCATGAATAGAAAATTCAAAGAAAAATCAGGATGTACATGTCATGAAGGTCACACATAAACAAATGACAAGGAGACTGATATGGATGTGTCAGTCTATAAAGGCTTAAAATCTCACTGGCTTATGTCTACAACTAGTCATTACTCTTCTAAAGATAGTGCATATTGACCAATCACAAGAGTAAAAGCACATGCTTAAGTTGCCATGGCTTTTTCTAGTCAATTCACTTTCTAATTATGACTGTATAATCCTTGAAGAAATAAAAAAAATTGTTGTTTGTTTGTTTAATTCTCTCTCTTTTTGTGTGAAAACATAAAATCACTTAAGAAACAAACAAACTTAAAAATATACATTTATATAAGAAAGACATTAAAAAATGTAAAGGAAAACAAATAAACTTCCCTTGGGTAGCTTCCCAAGAAGTGTCTTCATTTATTGTTGTTGGCTTGACTCCTTATTTTCCTCATCACGTGACAAAATTATGATCTTCATGTATCGTAGTTTGCACTTTCTCTACTAGAGGTTCTTTAGGATAAGGCCTAAGTTGATGACCTCTCATATTCAGTGTCTTCCCTATCTTCAAACTTTTAATCTATAATGAGTACCTACACTCTTGAAATATTTCAAATATCTCTTCAACCTTTTCTTCCTTGTCCAATTTCTCTAATCTACTAGGTAAAGGTGAGGGGTTAGTCTTAACAATAATTATGGGCTCCGTACTCACCATCAAGCTAAATGATATATCCTTGGCTCCTTCAAGCTCCCTCTCTACTTCTTCATCATAAGTAATTCCTTGAGTAGTCCTGTCAAGGTTCTTAAGCTTATCTCCACTCTGTATGGTTTCTGCATTAACGTTCCTTGGGTACACCTCACATTGAGATGGTTGCATCTCTTAACTTTATGATGCTAGGAAGTTGATAGCTATCGTCAGCTGACCCATATGGCTTACCAAGTTCTAGATTCTGAAACTTGTATCATGCTGAAATTGTAGAGTATTAGTAGTAGGAGACACAATTAAATCTTTCATTGATGTACCTGAGTTGGAATTGGAGGCTTCTGGAATATGCAAGAATTGTTGTGCATCCTGCAACTCATCTAAGAAGTAGTCTTGTTGGCCATCCATCCATAGGTAAAGTTTGTATGATCACTCCAAAATTGGTTATATGATTGAGAATATGAGTTATAGGAAAATTTTCCATCAATATAATTGATAATATCTAACAGATAATCCCTTCATTGTGTCTTTTTCATATACAAACTCAAACAAACGTGAAAAGATAAAGAAATAAATGTAAAAACTAATTAGAAATAAATATGTACA
>JAOTJB010000009.1:10535595-10552112 GCA_027123815.1 Erythroxylum minutifolium
TGGTTTACTTTTAAATAAAAAAGTGAAACTAAACTAACGAAAGCAAATTAAATCAAACAACATAAAAATGAGAAAAGCGATGAATGCGTTAAGGATCTAGTCATCAGTTCAATCTTGGCCTACACACAATTAAACATATTTCATTGAATTGTTATTCTCAAACCTATCCTAGCAACTATTAATTATATGTTAACTATGGTTTTCCCTTAAGATATGTTTAGTTAAAACAAACTCTCTAACAAGACCTAGCTATCAAATAACCTAGAATAAGCTCTCTAGATTTAGTCAGACAGTCATATTACAAATTAGAAAAACAGATTTATAAAGGTAACAACCATATAAGCTTGGGTCATTTAACCAAGGTTACGTTATCTGTAATGATTCAAAATCATTGTTAGCTACTAAAGAAACAAAAATACAACAATTACCTATTGTATTGAAGATTCTAGCATTAGGTTTACATAAAAACAATCCAATGAACATATTTAGATCCTTCTTACACAATACCCAACTCAATAAGCATGAAATAGTGTAAACAGTTCCGAAAGAGAGAAAATGACAAAAATAATGTAGATATGACCAAATGCGTTCTTCGACATTGATTTAACCTCCAAACTGGGTTGGGGAAGCTTAGCCCTCTAAGGATCTCCAAAATATGTGTGCTTTTCCTCTCATTTTGCTCCTAAAATGATTCATGTTCTTTTTGTTGTCAAAATGTCCTATTTATACTAAAAAGTAGGTTTCTATCTCAGATCGTGAAAGGTCATAACCGTGCACTTTGAATCACGCCCGTGAATGTTGATGCACAGTTGTGACTCTTGATTCACGATTGTTAATGTTGATGCACCGCTGTGAATGTTGATGCACAACTATGACTTTTACACTGCATCACATATTCTTCATTTTATGGCTTTTTATTGTCTCATTTTCGCTCTATTCCTTCTCCTTTTTATTCATGAAGACAATTGAGAATGAATCTCAAGAAGATAGCTTAAAGAATGTGCTTTAAACTCACTTTAGCTCTTATTCTTCCAAATTGTTCCTAAAACCAAATATGAACCAAAATGAGTTTCTTAAACATTTTATAGCATTAATCACTAAGTGTTATAGAATAAATGTACAATCAATTAAGCACATATCAAGTTCCCCCAAACTTAGCTTTTGACTATCCTTGGACCAGAAAAAACAAAATCAAAGTCACAAACCAAAACACTTACTCATTTTCCATATTTCCCAAGAATATATAGTCATAAGCAAGGAGAAAGAACTTCTAAAACCATAGCAAAAACTTAAAATTCAATGCTTCTACTCATGATTAATCAACTATCATTCCCTTTAAAAGTTAAGTAATCTAGGAGTAGACTTTGACAAAATGGGTTTGACTATGGTAAATTCATGGGTACACTCAAACATCATTCATGATCAAGACATTCCACAATTTTGCATATCATTTCATTTCTTTATCACTAAGATTCACATGCATAATCATGAATCAAAGGACTTTTTCAGGTTATATATAGGCAATAGTTGAGGTGAGATGTATTTAGATAGTGTAATGTAAAAGCCATCAAAGCTAGTGAAATAAGAAAAAGACTCAATATAACATCAAGTGTAAAAACCAACGTTCACTTACTAATATATACATCAACTATGATGAATGCAAAAACTATATTTCACTGCTCAAATTCAAGCCTTCAAACCATAAACCACATGAAGCATAACCCATTAGAAGCATAAACCACATGAAGCATAAACCACATGAAGCATAAACCACATGAAGCATAAACCACAATACATTAAAAAGATAAGAAGTGATCCTTCAAAACGACATCTACCTCATATGCATTATACTCAAATCACCCATTCCTTACAACTTTAAGAGGAGAAACTAATCATGAATAAATTTTCAAAATAATTGTATTCCTTCATGATATTTTATTTAAACATATTTTTCTTTCTTTTCTTTTTCTTTTTAGTTCTTTGTCCTTCGTCTTTTTTCTGATAAAAATTAAAAGAAGCTACATCAACATTTAGAATTCATTGATAGGAAATAAAATGACACTCAAATCATTATAACCAACCTACATATATGCACACCCCCACACTTATTGTGCATCCAAAATAATCAACAATTAGCAAATGCTCCACTAGCTTTAAAGCTTGGGTAGGACATTTGGTTAGGTTTAAAGCATGTAACGTGGTTGGCATGAAAATAAAGAAAGGCAGCTTAATAAAGGGAAAATTCATATCAAAACGCAGGCTATTTGGCTAAGTTAACTTGTGAAACAAAGAATGCCTATATCATTTTGCATGTTAGTGCATGTGATAAAAATGTGGTCTTGAATAGAAAATCAAAGCAAAGTCAAGAAGTACATGCCATGAAGGTCACACATAAATAAAAGACAATGAGACTGATATGGATATGTTAGTCTATAAAGGCTCAAAATCTCACTGACTTGTGTATACCACTAGTCATTACTCTTCTAAAGATAGTGCATATTGACCAATCATAAGAGTAAAAGTACATGCTCAAGTTACCATAGACTTTTCTAATCAATTCACTCTCTAATTATGACTATATAATCCTAGTAGCAATAGAAAAAGAAAAATTATTTGTTTGTTTGTTTGATTCTCTCTCTTTTTGTTTGAAAACATAAAAACACTTAAGAAACAAACAAACTTAAAAACACACATACATATAAGAAAGACAGGCGAAAATGTAGAGGAAAAGAAATAAACTTCCCTTAGGTTGCCTCCTAAGAAGCACGTTTATTTATTGTCACTAGATCGACTTCTTGTTTTCCTTATTATGTGAAAAAAATATGATTTTCAGGTGTCACATTTTGCGCTTTCTCCACTTGAGGTTCTTTAGGATAGGGCCTAAGTTGATGACCTCTTATATTCAGAGTCTTCCCTGTCTTTAAACTCTTAATCTCTCTTAAGCCCGCGCACTCTTGAAATATTTCGAATACCTCTTTGCCCTTTTCTTCCTTGTCTAATTTCTCCAATCTTTTAAGTAAAGGTAAAGGGTTAGTCTTAACAATAATTATGGACTCAGTACTCACCTTTGAGCTAAATGATATATCCTTATCTCCTTCGAGCTCCTTCTTTACTTCTTCTTGATAAGCAATTCCTTAAATAATCCTCTTAAGATTCTTAACCTCGTCCCAACTCCATATGGTTCCCGAACTAATATTCCTTGGTACACCTCTAGTTAAGATGGTTGTGTCTTTCCACTTTGTGATGCTAAGCAGTTGATAGCTTTCATCAACTGAACCATCTGACTTACCAAGTTTTGGATTCTACAACTTGTATCCTGCTGAAATAGTAGAGTATTACTAGCAAGAGACATAAGTAAATCTTCCAAAGATGTACCTAAGTTGGAATCAGAGGCTTCTGGTATATGTAAGAATTGTTGTGCATCCTGTTGCTCATTTAAGAAGTAGTCTTCCTAGCCATCCCATCAATAACTAAGTTTTTATGACCATGCCAATCTTACTTTTGGGATTAAGAATATGAGTTATAGGAAAATTTTCCATCAATAGCATTGATAATATCCGGCAGTGACATACTCCCTTTACTATGTCTTTTTTATATACAAACTCAAAAAAATGTGAAAAGATAAAGAAATAAATGTAAAAGCTAATTAGAAACAAATAAATACAAAACATCGATTAAAATTAAGACAAAAAATAAAGCACCACAATCCTCGACAATGACGCCAAAATTTGGTAGTGTGTTGTAATGCTATATAAAATAACTATACTTAAAACTATAGTTAGTGATAAGTCTAGGTCGATCTTACAGAAAGTATGTGTAAAGCTTTTTAAATGAAAATAATTGGTGTTTGGGGGGTTGGTTTAATTTCAAATAAGAAAATAATTGAAACTAAACTAAGGAAACCAAATTAAATCAAACATTATAAAATTGAGAAAAGTGATGAATGTGTTAAGGATCTGGTCATCGGTTCAATCTTGGCATACAAAAAATTAAACATACTTCATTGAGTTATTATTCTCATACCTCTCCTAGCACTATTACTCATAAGTTAAAACTAAGCTCTGTTAACCTTGGTTTTCCCTTTAGTTCATGTTTAGTTAAAACAAGCTCTTTAACTAGGCCTAGTAATTGAACAACCTAGAACAAGCTCTCCAAATTTAGTTAGACAACCATATTACGAATTAGGAAAACAAATTAATCAAGGTAATATCCACACAAGCTCGACTCATTTAACCAAGATTACGTTATCCCTAATTATTTGACATCATTATTAGCTACTAACAAACCCAAAATACAATGATTATGTATTGTATTGAACTTTCTAGGAATGGGTTTACATAAAAACAATCCAATGAAAACATTCAGATCATTCTTGCACAGTGCTCAACTTAATAAGCATAAAATAACGTAAACAATTTCAAAAGAGAGAGACAATAATAAATACAATGTAGATACGCCCAAATGTGTTCTTCAGTATCAATTTCACATCCGAATCGGGTTAGGAAGCTTAGCCCTCTATGCGTATCCAAAGCATATGTGTTCTACCCCTCATTTTGCTCCCGAAATGATTCATGATCTTTTTGCCTTCAAAATGTCCTATTTATACTAGAAATTAAGTTTCTAGCCCAGATCATGAAAGTTCACATTCGACGCTTGTGAATGTTGATGCACGACTGTAAACTCTTGATTTACGACCATGATTGTTGATGCACCACTGTGAATGTTGATGTATGGCCAAGACTTTTGCACTGCATCACATATTCTTCATTTTATGGCTTTTTCTTGTCTCCTCTTGGTTCTAATCCTTCTCCTTCTTGTTTATGAAGACAATTGATTGTGAATCTCAAGAAGATGGCTTAAAGAATTTTCTTTTAACTTACTTTAGCTCTTATACTTCCAAATTGTACCTAAAACCAAATATAAACCAAAATTAGTTTCTTAAACATTTTATAGCATCAATCACTAAGTTTTATGGAATAAATGTAAAATCAATTAAGCACATATCACCTATAAACTCAGATGAGAAGTTGACTTTTGTACCAAAATTTGTTATCTTCAAGTATAATTCTAGAAACCTCCAATCCAACATTAGACTTAGCATGTTGAGGTGCAACCCACTTATCACTTGTAAATATTTGTCTTAACTCTTTCTTCATCATAATAAAACATTGAAGTGATAAGAAATTAGATGCAAATTATATAATAGTAGACAAAATAAATTCCTACCATTGGTGAAATCCTTTCTCATTAAATTCAAGACTCATACATGATTATATATGAACTTGATCACCTTTTTTTCTTTCTGCATGGTATCATCAATTATAGGAAAATACTTAGCTTCCCCTAAATTTTTCAACACCAAATAAATGCAACGTATAGCACAAGGAGTCTATAAAAGGAATTATACTTGCTTTGCATCTTCTTCCAATTACTTTATAATCAGAATCATTGTCGGTAATAAATTGAATAATATTTTTTAACATAACTTCATTCAGAACTTCCTCAAATATTTCAAATAGAGTATCAATATTCCTAACAAGGCCAGATGCATCAATATATCTAAAAAACATTGTCCACTTTGCAAAATAAACCAAAAAATTAATAATAGGCTCATGCTTTTTATTTTTCCAACTGTCACACATGATTGAACACCAAAAAGTAGCCCAAGTCGTTCTTCTTTAACCCAAATAGCTCTTTATTTGATAAATAGAGCTATTTAGAAGTTTAACCCTGTAGTCATCAATTAAAGGAGCTTTATATCCTGGACTATAAGAAGCAATAACATCTACCATAGGATAATAATAATAAGATTAGGAACCATTGAATGTTTTACCTGAATGATACCACCATCTACCATTGCCATATCCACATTATAATCCACTTCTCTAGATTGTAAGGTACTATAGGTTGAAGGCTGAGCTCCAGGAGTTGTTCATGGTGCCAAAAATTAGACACTTATCTTCTTTTCTTAGCTTCAGATGCAACATTCCCTTATTTCTGGGTAGGAATACTACCACCTTCAACATTCCCACTATCATCCTGAACACCAATAAAAGAAATCCAATCTTTGCCTTCTATCTTTCTCATTTTGATACTCTGTAAGCAAAGTCTTCATTTGTTATTTCACATTATGGCTCACTTTTTACAAGGCTCCACATCAACTTTGACCCCAACTAAATGCTTTTTTAATCTGATGATTCCTTCTCCTTTCAAATGCTTATTATAAAACAAAAAAATGGTATGGTCATTTATTCTAAGAACAAATCTAGCACAAGTCCAAGTTGGCATTGAATCTTCTTAAAGTGGTTGAATTATCAGTATTTAAACTTCCTTACATTTATCTATGAAAATAAATTAAGACATATATCAAAATTAACTTAATAACTTCATATCAAAATAAATAACACATAATTTTGTAATTAATTACTATCACAAAATATGTATTATTTAACTCAAAAGTCAAAACTAACACGAAAGCACATACATCTTACATAACTTATTTTGTACGATTACATTATTCAACTATAAACTAAAGATATGCACTTATAACTATAGCCTATTCAGCTTCAACCATGACTCATAACTATACGCCTAGAACTTATTTTATGTAATCATATAATTCAACTATAAACTAACATATTTTGTTTACTTATACAATTCAATTTGTAATGCTTATAATTATTTTGTTTTCTTAACTAATTTTTAATCAACATTGTTACTAAAATCCTAGTTCCCAACTTTATTTTAACAATCTTTCATTTACCAATTTTAATCAATGTTCTTTGTTTCTTACTCAAGTTAACTATAAAATCAATAGTTAACATACACTACACAATTCAATTTCATCCAACATAATTCACCAGAAAAAACCAACCATTCAAGTATTCAACACAATTACATAATACACATGTACATCTTATATAACTCATTTTGTACGATTACATCATTCAACAATAAACTAAAGACATACACTCATAACTATAATCTATTCAATTTCTACCATAACTCACAACTATAAGTTTACGACCTTTTTTATGTAATCACATAATTTAATTATAAATTAATATATTTTGTTTGTTTATACAATTCAATTTGTAATGCTTATCAATATTTTGTTTTCTTAACTAATTTTAATCAACATTGTTACTGAAATCCTAATTCTCAACTTTAATTTAACAATCTTTCATTCACCAATTTAATCGATATTCTTAATTTTTTTACTCAAATTAACTCCATATTCAACATACACAATACAATACATAATTCAATTTAATCTAACACAATTCTCCAAAAACTAATCCTCAACATTTAAAATTACTACTCAACACAAAGTCACAAGATACAAATACACAATTCATCATAAATTCACAATTTAATATTCATTTTTCTATATTAATACTCTATAGAACAATACACAATTCAATATTCAAATCAACAATCAACTAATCAAGTGATCAGTATAATTTAATAATTCAATATCAATTTCCATAATTCCATAATCTACAATTCCACAAAATTTGTTGCAACCTTCACTAAACTAAATCCCTAAATTGGTGCGAGTCGAGTCAATGGGTCTATGTGAGTGTGTGGATTGGAGCGAATGGAATATGTTGAGTTATGAATTGTGGTGTAGAGGACCAGTGGTGTGGATTAGAAGGTATGGACGTGGATCAGCCAGTTGGCAGGTGCGAGGTGTAACACTGCAACTAGATTTGGTCGTTTGGTTGTGGGTGTGACTAGGTCTAGCCTTCTGGGTATAGGTGTTAGTACGGGAGCTATATGACTAGTGCAGAAGTAGTCTAAATGGAGCAGTATGATTGGAGAATCGTGTGGTGGGTATGTGTGATGGGTGTTGGAGCGATGGTGAAGGCTGGTGTAATGGATGTAGTCGCCACTAGTGTAGTGGTGCGACAATGAAAGTTACGATAGTAACTGGGATAGCAAGCTAATAGGAGAGCACAATAAGGTATGAGATAGCAGTAGGTAGTATGGGTTGGAATTAGGTTGGTTGGTCTAGGGGTAAGGTTTAATATTGGGGTTAAATTTTGTAAAATTTCAATGAAGCCTCTTAAATTTTCATAAATTTGCAATTTAGTGTAGTATTTGGCCAGTACTAATTGGTATTGACTGAAACTGACCCATAGTACCAAATATCTTAGCATTGTACCATTTTCCAACTGATATGGCATGTTTGGCCTATACTGGCCAGTACGATACAGTACCTAAACAATGGTATAGGCTACTTTAAACAATGATAAGGTAAAATGATCTCTTTATGATCTCGTCTCGTATTAGATGCTCATCCTTAAAAGATACTTTACATATGAATTTCACGAGGCTAAGGATGGAAAACTTCACTAGCCATTTATAGGTGTGTTTTCCATGTTTATGGAGTACATATAAAAGAACTTTTTGTTCTTTGATTTAAAAGTATATAATATATACATCTTAATGCATTTATTCTTGATCTTTTGAAGCAAATAACATGTAAAAATTAGTACGATAATGAAATTTCAACCCTTGAGCATTCAATCCATCCACTTCAAAGAAATGATTTAAGAAAATTGTGGGTGTAAGATTATGTTTTTCATTAAATCTATGATAAAAATATGATAATCTTAGCTTGAAATATAATTTTAACGACTTGCATGATAAAATTTGGACTCTTTAAAGGCATTCTACAATATGAAGTCATTTTCTTTGTGCATATTTGAATTAACTAATATAATAACAAATGATCATAACTCTTTCCAAACTTGTTACATTTCCAAAAATATTGCGTTTCCTTGAAACAATAAGAAGAAACAACGCATAAGCGTAGAATTGTTGATCATCATCCCTTATTAGTAACCAACGATAAAAGTCAATTTCCTCAATGTTTGAACACACAAGCTTTCCCAAAAGCATGCCAACCAGAGTTTGTGAGTCATTTTCTATCGAATGTTGGTGCTTCCCTCACTCCTCGCCTTAATGCTTCACAATTCTTTTAATCAAGACTCAAGCTATATCAGTCTAGTTCTTGAGTTTGGTTCGAGGACCAATCAGCCATATGCATCCATTAACAATATAGCTCATGTTAAAATTAAGATTGCTAGTAGTTAACAGCGAACAAACTCTGAGCAAATAAGAAATCATAAGGTGAGAAAAAGAGAGAAAGAGAGAGATAGAGAGATGTTTATTCAAAATTTTCTCAACCTTTTATTAATTTTTATTTAAAAATACCAACAAAACACATATTTAACAAACTTTTTACATGAATAGCCATGTTATAACTAATTAATAGTTAACAAATCATAAAAGCAACATATGTCAAATAAATTAATTTATTAATTAAATTAATTAATTAATTATGCTTACGTAACATTAGTCATATTTGAAATGTAATAATTTTTAATATATAATATTAATTTATATTATTAGCAACTAAAATTTTATTATGTTTATTAATTTAATTTCATGATAAATCATGTAACATCCCGTTTCCATACTAAGGGTTAGAATCCTAGATTTTTGTAAATGAGAAATTAGAAAATGCATTTTATACTTATGCATAATAATAGCATACAAACACGTGAATTTGATTGTTTTGTACACATTACAATGACTGTTCATGCACTCATTTGACATTTTCTGGGCATAAATGATTTTAATGTGATTATGATGTGAATAGTGAATAAATTGTCTTAGAAATTGATTTGATGAACTATATTATTGATTTAGAATTTTTGGTAAAACTTGGGGGAATTTCTGATATTTTTGAGCAATTTTGGACTTGAAAAAATGTTAAGTGGAAAAAACAGTTGATAAATGTTAGTAGAAATAAATATCAAATGGCAGTAGAAATTATTGATAAGAGACATTAGGATTTAAAGACGAGTGTCATTGAAAATTGGGAAACAATTGGATTAGAAATTAGAGGACAGATGGACTAGTTATTAAAAGAGACCAAGTGAGAACCACAAGGTGATGACATGTGGTAAATGATAGCCAAATGAAAGATAAAAGATGATCTTTTAATGAAAAAATATCGAGAGTGACTGCCACTTGCCATGCCACATACCTCACTCTCGATATTTTTTCATTAAAAGACCATCTTTTGTCTTTCATTTGGTTAATTCATGCTTACTTCTTCTCTTGCTCTTTGCTATTTTCTTCTTTCTTCTTCTCCATATTACGACACTCATTTCTCACCTCTCAGCATTGAATCTTGCTCTCACCCTTCACTTGCTACTTCCATTTTTGTCATCTTCTCCATCTTGTTACTAAAAGACCTAACCTTACCACCTTAAATGATGATGATCGAATGATGCTTGGAAGCTAGGGCTATGTGATGATTTGAGAAGACTTGAGTTAAATAAGTAAGTGTAAATCATTATTCTTCATGGGTTGTTAAATAGCAACTTTTAGGATGATAGTTAGAAGTTGATAGACCAAAAAATGGTGTTGAACATATGTTGAAACATGAGTGAAGAAATGAGCATATAGATGTCTTGTTTTTACAGATATGATGAATGAATAGTAATTTATAAATTGATATAGAGATGTTTTTGAGATTCATTGATCATAAAAATGGTGGATAAAAAGTGATGATATGTTGATGAAGACATGAATAATTAGTGATGTTTTGATTTCATATAATGATAAATAATAGATCATGTATTGTTTTATGTATGATTAATAATGAAATCGGTGTTTGAATGAGAATTAAAAATTGATGAATAAAGAGATGAGTTTATGACCCAATTTTGTGTTTAGAAGGAGTGCAGAAATTTTGAAGAAGGAATGATATATTTTGAATATATGAAAGCCATAAGTTATAAGTTGTTATGTGAGGATATAAATTGGGCTTTGAAGCCAAAGAAAAGAATAATGTAGCATCTTGAAATGAGAAGAACTAGGATGAAGTTTAGAAATAAAGTGAAGGTGATAATGGAGTTGAATGTGTGCAGAAAAATTTACAAATGTATACGTACATCGATGTTCTATTTTTGTGTTTATGATCAAACATAGATTATGATTTGTTTATGAATGATATTGAGATAGAGATGAGGTGAAAATGAAGGGGATATTAAGTAGAAATGATTAATGTAGCATAAGATGGTTTGGTTATAACTTATGAGAGTTTAAAATCAGGAAATCATGAAGAAAAAGGTTAGAAATTTACGGATAACAAAATCCATGATCGTGGGAATTGAAAGGAAGGAAAAAGTGTGTTCTATTGATGAATCCCATGATCGTGGGATGTCCTAGAACGTGAGATGTTATCTCTTAATTGATGGTTGGATCAACAAATCATGAGATACTTTCCTATGATGTATTTAGGCTTGAATGAAACTTGAAATGAACTTAGTATGATGCTTGAATAAGTGATTAAAAATGTGATATGTTTAGGGTGATAATTGAAGTTATAAAGTAAGAATGGATTGTTAAATAACAAGTGTTCAAATTTGGAAAATTGGAGATGCTATAGGAATGAAAGTGATCTTATAATGACAAATGTGATTCAAATGAGATGAATGATGTGTATTTAGTAAAAACGAATGAGAACTTGAATATTATATGATCATATGATGCTAGAAAAGAAATAATGAATGATTAAATTATGATGTTATAATAACCAAGTTCTTTGAGCTTTGAACCTAAGTGCAAGTTAGACATATACAAGTGAAATTGTTTGAGTGATTGAGATATGAGATTAAAGAAACATAATCAGAATAGTCAAATTAAGCATACATTAAACATTAAACATATACATATGTGTAGAATTGAATATTTATGTGATTGTGTAAATTAGTAATACGTGTACAATGTGTGTATTGCATAAAGTTGATACACAGGGTTAAACATCAACGTCCAAATATTTCTGGATCATGGTAGTAAATGCTAATCTGCAGCGTACTGTGAGTCAACCTAAATGGTCTCATATTAATAGATTGTTATGTTTAAATTTTTGAATTGATTTATTACTAATGTAAATATGATTGTGATAATTCTAGACATTAATAGTCCGAGGAGTTTGATAAACGTGAACATATTGGAAGTGTTTCATTGAATGTGAATGAGAAAGAAATAAGTGTTCTCAATTTAATTGTTGAATGCCTGACATCGATCTGATAAAAATGTGAATATGAATGTGAAAATTGAACATAAGTGAATGATTTAATATATGTGATGTGATGCATTTCAATACATGAATGCATGAACAGATAAAGGCAGTTATGACCGGAGTAGCCATCGAAAAAGAACTTAAAGCTCAGAATGTGATTAAGAGCCAAAGGCTCACTATGTATAGTGAGCTTGATATCCCCATTAAATACGGGACAGTTATTAATGAGCTCGGTATCCACAATAGATACAGGACAATTATACGCACTAGGTCACAACAACATAATAATTAAAAGTGAGTCTTATGAGCATTGCATATACATTTGATATGTATGTTTTAAATGATCGAAATAAATAGTTTGAATTATTCTGAATGTGAAATATAAAATAAGTGAATAAAGATGATGTTATGTTATATAATGATTAGTAAAGTGATGTCCCTTATATGATAATATGAATTGTTTGTAAATTATTGTGTTTTGCGATATGAGTGAGCCATCGAGGATGATTCACTCATTGAGTTCACAAAGCTCACCAAAATTATAACATTGTCTTTCAGGTTTAGGGGATACCCAGTTATACCAACTGGAGTCTAACCACTACATACGGATAAGAGATAGAAGGCGGGATTAGTTTACAGCTACATATGTCTATAGTCTTTTTGTATTTTGAAATTGTATTCCACAAATATTGTACAATGTTTATGCGAATTGTAAAGCGTAATGACTTTATGACTGGAAGTATTTTGTAATTGTAATAGGCCCAAAAGATTACTGGAATTATGATGATATGTTTATTGTTTGTAATACTTGAGACTTAAATTTTTTATGAAAAAAATGGGCTGAAATGATTAAGAGTTTTTTCTGAAAATGCGTATGATGCGTGAAAATTTCCATTGAGTATGATTGACTGACTGTCCTAGCGTGCCACCCTTGTGAAGTATATTCTCGAATACTGACGGTATGTTCAGGAATATGCCCTATAAGAGTGGGATGCTACAAGTTGGTATCAGAGCCTAGGCTTAGAATCTTACATGGGTGACTTTCAAAATATATGTCAAGGTACATGTATTTTAAACATGTCATAATATACAGTGACAACTGATACCTAGTCTGAGTCACATTTACATGAGTCACACGCATGAGCATTCATCAAAAGTTGAGTTGTTAGAAGCAATGAGAATGATGATGATATAATAAAATGTAAGAAAATAAGTGTTTGTGGATATCTAGAAATAAGAAATAATATATGGTTTGATATTATAGACAAAGATTCAGTACATTTGTATTTATGGATGTATCATCGAATATGATATCGATATTGTACTGTAGTTAGATTATCCTTGAATGCGATATAGATATCAATACATTGTAATGGAACAATGTATTGATTGAGGAAAGTAGAGATATAGGTATAAATGACAAGATTTAAAGTGTACAAGAAAAGTTAAAAGAAAATAAAAAAAATTTACTATGACCTTGAGAGGATAAACTTGGAATTGAAATGGTTGTATGATTAATATGATAAGAGTTTATGATTTAGCATAAGAATATATTAGTAGATTTGAGAGCAAAACTTCATGATAATTATGATAGTTATGCATCTACAATTCTGAATTGATTGAGAACGTATGTATGTAAGATGAAATAAATGATAATTGGAAGATGAGATAAATGATAACGAGATAAGTAGAAGTTCTTAAGGTTAAGTTGATTTGCTATTGTGAGTGCATATCTGATAATGTGATTACCTTGATAAATGATGTTATTAAGCACATATGTATCATATACTTAGATATGAAATAGGAAGTGATCCATGACTTATTGAATGCTTTTAAGTCATAGTTCCCATGGTTAAAATTCTAAGATGACTCAGAGTAGCGTATGAAAATATTTATAGTGATTAATTAAGGATAGATTGAAAGTATAAATGATGTTACCGTGTGTGAGGAATTTGAGGAAAAAGGAAGGAAAAAGAAGCAGGGCACGATTGTGGCCGAAATTATTGGGTTCTGTCATGATCGTGACAGAGTCCCCACAATCGTGGCCAGTTCCATGAGCTTTTGTCATGATCGTGGGAAGGTCTACCATGATCGTAAGTAGGCATAAAAAGAGAAATGTTATCCATAATCAATAGAGATTAAGGTATTATTGGCGTAAGATATTAATTAGTGACTTGTCGAAAATACATCTTTAGATAAGATGCAATGATTTTGATGGTATATGCCAAAGTATAAGAGGAAATGAATATGTTTACTATTTCACTGAGCTTTATTGTAAAGAATGTTTTGATCATGTAAGTTATGATAGTAATTGATCTTATCGAGATATTATGAATAGTTGCAATTGATCTTATTGAGGTATTATGAATGGCTATTAAGCAATAATGAATATAGCTGATTGATAAAGAGTATATAAAGAGTACAGATGAATGAGGGAAGAAATATTCTTTTGATAGAGACTTTCATCAAATGATATCATACAAGTCAAATGTTCCATTTCTAGAAATGAATGACTACTGAACGAATTAGAAGTGAATAATGGAGTCCCATTTGAAGTAAATCACACGTTAGTATAGACTTTACGTACAAGAAACTCGATACGTAAGGAGGGGGTTGAATGGTGTATCCTTTTTGTGAATATAAAATCTTGCTAAGAACTTCTCTTTCTTGTTAAAAAGGTATCACAAAATTTATATGAAAATTATTACGTAGTTAAATTGCAAATAACTTATATATAATTATTTAACAATAAAATAAAATGAAGTAAAGGATAGAGGATAGACGCTGCGATTTTTACACTGGTTCACCCCAAACTATGGGCTATGTCCAGTTCTCAAAGTTCGTCTGAGTGTTTCACTATACTCCAAATAATTACAAGTATTCTTTCTTCCCTTCTAGAGCCTCTTCAGGTCTTTTACAAATTATTCTTTCAGCTATCTTAGCCTCTCTAGGTTATCAGCCTTTTCTTTCTCTGACTAGAAAAAGATTGTGAACTTTTGTTATAGTAGGGTTAGCTCTCTTAGTATCGCACTACAAAATTTCTCTTTTCTGAATCGTAAGATTTGTAAGAATTTTCTCTAAGATTGTCTAACTTTTCTAACTTTTTAACATCTTCGACTACGACTAATATTTATAGCCTTCGTCTCTAACTGCTTCTTGATCTTTGATAACTGCCTCTTGATTCTTGATAACCGTCATTTAGTTGAGTTCTGTAACTAACTCTAACCAAATAAATGTCTGACGTGCTAATGTGTCTTCATGGTATCGTCCATGTCTTCTTTGCGTCTGTATTGTCTTTGCATCTGTGTTGACTTCGCGTCTGCGTTTACGTTTGTGTTTTGATTTTGAGTCTACGTCTGTATTTTGACTCCGCGTCTGCATTTTGTATTTTGACTCCGCGTCTGCATCTACGTCTGTGTTGTGATTTTGCGTCTACGTTTGTATTTTGACTTTGCATCTGCGTCTGTATTTTGACTTTGTGTCTATACTGACTTCGCGTCTGTATTGACTTTGCATCTATACTGACTTTGCGTCTGTGTTTCCTTCTGCGTCTGTGTTCTGTACTTTGCATCTGTAGACTTAACACATTTGTCAAAAACATTCATTTGTTTCTAACATTATTATTATTTGATTGTCATCAAAATCACTCATCGTAAAGTCATCTTGACTTAATAGGAAGCTTATCCCTCCATAGGTCTCCAAAGGATGAGAGGTTTGCCCCTTCTTCCCTTACAAAACCTGGACTTCACTCCACCAAACGTTTCATAGACATTTCATATCCATTCTGCCGTCAAAACATTCTTTTTATACTGAAAACTAGGGTTTGAGGCAACTATCTAATAGTCATAGGCGTACATGGTTGACTCGTGGTCGTGAATGGCCTCTTTGAAGGCTCACAACTTTGAGCGTCCTTTGTATGGGTGTGAGATACATGTCATAGGTGTGAGTAATTTTCTGCACTCTTTATGCTTGGTGTTTTCAACATATACTATTCATTTTATATATTTCCTTGTCTCTTTTTGCTTTAATCCTTCTCCTTCTTTCTCATTGAAAATAAGTGAGTTTGAATGTTAAGAAGACGGCTTAAAGAATGTGCTTTCAACTCATTTTAGCTCTTTCTCGTCCAAATTATACCTAAAACCAAATATGAATTAAAGTGAATGTCTTATGCATTTTGTAGTAATAATCACTAAGTGTTATGGAATAAATGTATAATCAATTAAGCACATATCAGAGCCTTAATCCCTCTTCACTTTCTTTTTTCACAAAAGTAAGGCTTATTTTAATATCCCTCTATATTTTCATCTTTTTTTGGCTGAAATCATAATTAATAACAAACCTCTAAGACTTAATTACCCTTTTAGGTTCAATAATTTCTTGACTAAAGTAGAGGGTTTTAAGGAGGCAGTGA
>JAOTJB010000009.1:10569918-10584054 GCA_027123815.1 Erythroxylum minutifolium
ATTTTAACATCTTAAAGTTGTTTGGTAAGATCATATAACTAAAGGCCATATTGTAGAAGAAAAGAACTCCTCTGCATATGAATAAAACGTACGATCTAACATGGATGCTTATTAATGTGCTCTCTACGTGCTAAGATTGATATTTTCTCCACCTTTAAAACAATTTGCTTATTGTTGAGTAGTTATAGTTATCTCCTTGTCTATGGTTTGGCTACTCTTGTTTAGTTATACACGTTTCTCAGCTTAATTTCCATTGTAGTTAAATTCTTTTTATTAAGTTAGTGTATTTTTTAAATTTTCAAGAAAAAATGAATCTTCACAATTTTTTATTGTGAAATTGCAATTTAAAATTTTTATCTCCTTTAGCGTGTTTGTTATTGAAGCGTGATCTTAATCTCAATAGTTTCATCGTAAAAGCATTTTTGGTACTCGTTATGACATTAGATAATTGAACAATGATTGAATTTTCTATATAGGAAAATAAAGAAATAAGTAAAGAAGGGAGAACACTCAATCATTCTTTGTAAATTGACTTTACTTTAGTTTCTTAGCTTCTTGGCTTAGTTTCAATCGCACTAATACATAAATTATTTATAGGTATACAAAACACCTCATAATACATGAGATATAATGATCTTATATAATTCAACTTAACTCCTTGAAATTATAAGTTCTTGAATCTAAAGGTACATGCATAAGAAAAATACATGAACCAAGTAAAATGAATCAAGTTTGATTAATTGCTTCACTAACATAATTGCTCCATTTTCTAACATCCCCTTTAAACTTGATTCTTTTTTGTGACTCCAATCCATGTACGTAGTTTTAAAAAACTTTCTAACTTCAATACTTTGATGAAAATATCATCCATTTGAAAATCACTTTTCATATGAGAAAGATTAACCTCTTTGTTCTTAACACACTCCCTTACAAAGTTAAACTTTGTATCAATATGCTTGGTTAGATCATGGAACATAGGTTTCTTTCTCAATGCTGATGCAAATTTTTTCCATAAAAATAGTAGTAGATTAATCTCGAGCCATAAGTAGCATCTTCAACAATTTTCTTAGCCGTATTGTATGAGTAAGGCAAGAAGCATCCGCAACATATTCAACTCTATATGTAGAAAGAGTCATAATGGGTTGCTTCTTCAAACTCAAAAAAGCCATTATCACCAATAAAAAGTATGAATCCACTTGTGCTCTTTCTATCATCGATATCACCATCCCAATCATTATCACTATAATTAATAAGTTTGAAATTAGGTAAGGGAGAATAGTGCAAGCCATAGTCAATGGTACCTTTGACGCATCGATTAATTCTTTTAGGCATTTTCATTTAACTGACAGTTGGAGCTTCTATGAAATCATTTATAACTCCTACTACAAAATGAATTTTAGGCCTTGTGTAAGTCAAGTACCTCAAGCTTCCAACAAAACTTCTATAAAGAGTTGGATCCACCTTTTCACCTTTATAAAACATTGACAATTTAGTTGCATAATCAAGTGGGGCAATCCCTAAACCCCATGCCTCAACAAGACTTCATCTGGATGTTGATGATGAATCAATTAGGGTATTCATGAACTTGCAATTTTTCATCTTGAATATCTCTAAAAATTTTCTTGCATAAGTCTCTTGATAAATAAAAATTCCATCTTCAATATGCTTTAGTTCAATACCAAGGCAATAAGACTTAAGACCTACATCATCCATTTCTAATTCTTTAAACATTATCTTCTTGAATTTGTCAAACATATTTGGATTGCTGCTTGTAAAGATTAAGTCATCAACATATAGAAATACAAGAAAAATGCTTCCATTTTTGCCTTTTTTGACATAAAGAGTATTTCTTTTAACCTTATATATCCATTTCCCATTAGTTTCCTTTTGCCCCATTAGAAGAGTAGAAAGATCCCATGTGTCATTCTTTTGAATTGCTTCGATTTCTTCATCCATTGTAAGTCTCTGTTTCTTTTCTTGTATTGCCTTTTCAAAGTGTAGTGGTTTGGAATAAAAAAAGGGCCAAAATATTATTGTATTTTCTATCATCTCTTTATACTTATAAAGATGTTTTAGACTTCTTATTCTCTTAGAATCCTTATGCAAGCTAGAAGAAGATTTATCTCTTAGTAAGTGCGGTGTAACACCAATATATTCATATTGTTCACGGTTTGAATCTTTAAGAATAGGAAACGAAATACTTTCTTCATTTTGAGAGACATCCCACCTCCGCGAGTTTCTTCATCAAAATCAACTTCTCTACTAATCATAATCTTTCCAGTGGTAGGATTATACTTTTTATAGGCCTTAGAATTTGAGCCATATCCATCGAAGAATACTTTTCACTTTTGTCATCTAATTTTGTTCTCATCTCTTTAGGAACATACACATATGCAATGCTTCCAAAGACTCACAAATGAGAGACAACAGGCTTCTTAACACTCCAACATTCTTAAGTTTTCATCCCATGAACACTTCTGATAGGGGATAGGTTGGACAAGTACATAGTGGAAGTGATGGCTTCAGCCTAGAACTCTTTAGGCATGTTTTTGCTTTTGAGCATACTTCTTACTATATTGAGAATGGATCTATTTTATGTTCCACAAATCCATTTTGGTGAAGAGTATGGAGCTGTGAGAAAATGATGAATGCCATTCGCATTATAAAATTTTTAAACTTTACGGAAGTGATCTCTCCTCCTTTATCCATTCTCAATGCTTTTATGGCAAATCCATTCCTATTTTTTGCTTAGGCTTTGAATCTTTAGAAGGCTCCAAAAGCTTCATCCTTCTCCTTTAAAAAATAAATCCAAGTTTTGTGAGAAAAATTATCAAAAAAAAAGAAATAGTAAGCTTTATCATAAGAGGATGGCTTAATTGGGCCACAAATATCAACATGAATTAGTTGAAGTGGCTTGATGGCTCTTGAAGTCGACTCCCTTAGAAAGGGCTTTCTCACTTGCTTCCCCAAGAGGCATCCTTTACATAATTGATTGAGTTGAATAATGAGAGGAAACCCATAGATCATGTGCTCTTTTGACAATAAATTTAATCCTCCAAAATTTAAATTACCCAATCTCATGTTCCAAAGCCAAAAAGAATCTTTAATGCTTATCTTTAAGCACATTGGATGATCAACTTTCATATTGAGCAAGAATAATTTATTCTTTGACATAGGAACTCTTGCTATGAAATTATTTTCTTTATCTTTCAAAGTGCAGTAAGCTCTTTTAAGTGGATATCATACCTATCCCCTAGCAATTGTCCCAAGCTCAAGATTTTGCTTTTAGAGAAGGAGCATAATATACATGTGAAATAATTCTATGGCCACCATTTTTTGTAAGGACAAGCACATCACCTTTGCCTTTGATAGGAACTTTTGAATCATTGATGTAAGCAATTTTGGATTTTTGCTTCTCATCAAGATCTATAAATAACTTCTTGTTTCCACTCATATGGTTACTTGCACCTATATCGAGATACCACCTGAATTCATCTTCATCACCTTTATTGGCTAATAACAATAATTGCTCTACTTCTTATTTTTTTTCATTTCCACAAGATGAGCATCTCCTTGGTACCTAGTAGAGTTCTAACATTTATAAGAATAATGACCATATTTATGACAATTATGGCATTGAATATTAGATTTGTCATACCCTCTTCCACCTCCTCTCTTATAGCCATAGCTTCCACCACCTCTTAAGTTTTGTGATTGTTGGCTTGATTCTTCATTGTTAAACTAATATATGTTTCTTCCTCTTCCTCTTTCTCTTCTATGACCACGATTATAACCACCATGATTTCTACCCTTTTCATGGCCTTGACCTTGACCTTTGCCTTTTCCTCTTCCTCTTCCTTATGAGTTAGAGCAGCTTTGTTCTTTTTCTTTCAAAGAAGCCCTAGTTTGAAGTGTTTGAACTATAGACTCCTTCTTCTTTGATCTTTCTTCATAAGCTTGCAAAGATCCTTGCAATTCATTAATGGTCATGTATTCAAAATCTTGGGATTATTCAATAGCCACAACAGTAAGATCAAATTTTGAATCAAGAGTACGAATAATTTTCTCTACCACTTAAGCATCTTCTAATTGTTCGCCATATCTTCTCTTTTGATTCGTATTTTTCAAGACTCTTGTAAAATAATCATGAATGGATTCAGACCCCTTCATTTACAAGGATTCAAACTCACCTCTTAAAGTTCAAAGACATACCTTTTTCACCTTGTCATCTCCTTTGTGAATATTTTGAAGGATCTACTAAGCTTTCTTTGCTTTTATTGGACTTTACACTTTTTCAAACATTTCATCATCTAATGTCACATGAATAATGCTAAGAGCATGTCGATCCATTTTACGATTCCTTTGCAACGTGTTGCTTTTAGCTTGATTTAAGACTTTTTCATTTGTCGATTCTCCATATCCTTGCTCTACCATCTCCCATTCATCTTGAGAGCCAAGAATTGCCTTCATAAGAACACATTAATTATCATAGTTCTCTTTTGTGAGTTTGGGAATTGTCATGGAATTAGACACTTTTCAAATAGCTACGCTCTTGATACCACTATGTAGGAAAATAAGAAGATAAGTAGAGAAGGGGGAACATTCGAGCTTCTTTTGTAAATTCACTTCACTTTGATTTCTTGGCTTCTTGGCTTGGTTTCAAATGCACCAGGACATGAGGTATTTATAGGTGTACAAGACACTTCATAATACATGAGATGCAATGAATTTATTTAATTCAACTTAACTCCTAAAAATTATATGTTCTTGAATGTAAAAATACATGCATTAAAAAGTCTGAACCACTTAAAAATGAATCAAATTTAATTAATTGCTCCACTAACATAATTGCTCCATTTTCCAACACTATGGAATCACAGCAAAGGCACCAGATTAAATGAAGCAATGGCTCCACAGAGAAGCTTTCAGTGAGTGGGGAAAGCTCACGTATGGGTGTATATTTAGGGGATAGTACACAACCCTGTAGGAGAAACGTTAAGAATTTTACATATTTTTACACGAAATTCAACTGCAAATCCTTAATTTAACAACACAGTATCAGTAAAATGCCTACAATATCTCCAACAGTTCTTAAACAACATTTACATGAGGTCCTCAAGGTTTAAACTCCCTATATTTTCGAACTTCAACAACCTGCTGCAATAGCTTTCTCTCTCATCCTCAGAGCTCCCGCTGCTGTTTACAAGAGTTGATGATGAATGCAGTGGAGCTGGGCTTGACAATGGCGTCGATAGGACTGAATCTATACCGAGATTCTGGTAGCCACTGCTAGGTGCGGAATGGAGACTAGAACTTTCTCTAAGTTCATAAACAGTAGGATCTGTGTTGGAAAAAACTAAGTTTGTCTGTGGAGTCAAATTGTTATTCAATGCTGACGGCATATTGGTTTCCAAAGGATCCTGACATGTAAAATTTGTTGTGATTCCAGGAAACTTCTCCATATTGGATTGCATCAGTTGTGTTTGATTTAAAAACTGAGAAATAGGTGAACTGCAGGGAGAAATTTCATGACCTAGGTTGTGCGACTGGTTAGGTTGCGACATTGGAATTTGGTTTTCATGCATATAGTTGCAATGCTGGTTTTCTTGTATTTGTTGCCAAAGCAGCTCTGGGTCTTCTTGTTTCAGTGATGAGATGGCTGTGGCTAGCCTTAGAATACCGGGATTAAGCAGTGCTTGGTTTCCCAGCAAGCTTGATAGATTCAGAAAAGATTGGCTACATAAAGCTGAACTTAGAATGGAGGATAGGTCAAGAAGATCAAGACGTGGGGCGTGAGTCACAGGATCAATTCCATTTCTAAGTAGCCTTTTCCTGACATGGGTGTTCCAGTAATTTTTTATCTCGTTGTCGGTCCTTCCAGGCAAACGTGCTGCTATGGCAGACCATCTTCCATTGCAAAATAAAGTGGTTAGTCTAATGTAAAAATTCAAAACAGATGGGTGATTTTCATTATTTTGTAGTTTTTATGAGTAATCGTAAGTCCTGAAAATCGTAAGTTCTAAACTGAAACCAAATGGTAGAGAGTCTTACTTATTCCCCAAAAGGCTGTGCAATTGGATGATTGTCTCTTCTTCTTCGAAAGAGAACCTTCCCCTTTTGATATCAGGACGCAGATAATTGGTCCATCGAAGACGACAACTCTTCCCACATCTCTGGAGCCCTATAAAATCAATCAAGGGATGTAAGTTCGCAGATATATACACAAACTAGAAGTTCAATTAATGATTCTGCATACCAGCATTCTTGGGGAGGGTGCGCCAGTTGCCAGCTCCATGCGTTTGAATGTAAGTAATAAGCATATGATCTTCCTCCGGAGTCCACGGGCCTTTCTTCAGTCCATTTTTGTCGCAACAAGGTGCCCTTCCCATTTTTGCAGTTCAATAAATCAACAGAAATACTTGAAAGTAAGAACGGCCGGCTTAGATTGCTATGGTATGGGTGATCAGAGATTTGCTTGGAGGGGGAGGATTTTGGAGGACTAGCTAGACTCTCTAAAAGCTCTTCGACGTGAATACTTGACGTTAGTGGGAAGATACGTCCGTGCATTTATAGGTGAGAAAATGACTGCGTAATTGATTTCAAGTCAAAAAGATTTGGTGCCGTCCTCATGCCACGTATCTACCTAGCGTCTATCACAGCTTTTGTGTTCCATTATGAACATAATTCTGACGACAGTTTTTAATTTGTATTACGTAGTCGTATGTGTTGTCTAGCAATCAAAGCGACACGTGATATAGACATGTGTAATGTGATTTTGTTGTGCCTCAAATGGTAACGAGTAATTTTAAGAATTTTTCACATATTATTTTCTTCTATTATTTTATATAGCGACCGGAATTCAAATTCTCAAAAGATACATGACAACTTAGGAAAAAGAAACTGGTATGCTATGTATATATACAAAGTATATTCAGAGTGGCACAACTCTTACTAAAACATATTTATTTAAATGTTTTATTGACAAAGTAGATGAAACAAACTTAATATGAAATAGTAGATACTATTTCGGCTGAGTTACATATGAAAATCTAATTTATTAAATCACGACAGCAGAGCCAAGTAGATTCAATTCAATCAAAATTGCATAAAAGATATGAAATTAATCACATCTAAGAACTGGGTGCATAATCTTGCAACGGTCGTGAAGGTGGAGGCACACTAAAATGCCGTTAAGTCAAGAGAAATATGTCTGGATTCTTCATTCACTTGTGACATGACTTCATAAATGACATCTGTTACCAAATACTTTTACAGTTAACAATTGTCACTTTGAACTTGCAATGTAAATCTGTCGTGATAAATAAGGAGTAAAACTATAGTTAAGGGTCAAAATAATGAGAAGGACACTGCTTAGCTATGTTGTTATACGGGCGTGCATAACCTGCTTTGTAAAAATGCTCTTACAATATTGATCTGTTGGCTGTATACAGTATTGAAAATATGCTTAGCGTTAAATTTATTATGCAGGTGTCGTAAAACATTTCAAATCAATTTCTCTACTCCGAAAAAACTAGGGTGTAAATTAAAAAGCTGATAGCATATTTAGGAGAAAGATATGTGTTGTTATACAATTCTTTGCATGTGATAATCAACCAGTGAAGATTATGTTCATTTTTCTAATGAAAATTTTTATTAATTAAGGACTTCTAAAAATATGTATGTTCATCTCCAGGTAATTTGTATTACTTCGTATTTGTCCATGTATTATTTTATTATGTTTGTGTCTTGATTCTGTCTATACCAGAGCAAGATAGCCTATAGATTATCTTATATTATGATTGTTTCGCAATGTGAATGCTTATGAATCTAGGAATAAATGAAATTGGATCATAGTGGGAAATTCAAACATATTTGTGGTTGACCTTTTCTTTTTACAAGTCCAAAGGGAAAAGGAAATGACGGTAAAGTAGTTAGATGTAAACCTTGTCAATCAGAGAAACACGTTTCCTCTTTTCCTCTCTAGTTGGTATCCGTTTGAAATTGTATGCTCATATCACCGGCAGTTCTAAACCAATTATATATAGACAGAAGAACTTTAAAATGTATAAATTATTTAAAAGAACATATTCCTAGTACTTTCACATCCAATAATAAAGTCAGATGGATAAAGTATGAACCAAATTTCGTTACTTACCCTACCACCCATGATCAGGTCTTAAAACAATTTAGATGCAAAATAACTTCAGTTAAAGAAATGTCCGTTGTCCTCTGGTAAAGAAACAGGTTGTTGAAGTTAGAGGAGTTGAGTTTCTTATCATGAAGAAAAATGGGCAAAGATTGTGTGGAAAGGTTGTTTGAGATTGTTTCTATGGTGAGGATTCAGCATAATCAAACCTTACATTTAAGAACGTAATGAATCAACTTCTTATATGCAAAAAATTAAAGAAATAAAAAATTACGAAGAACAAAAACACAAATGAATCAATTGTCTGAATATGGCCACCTTCCTCAAGTTAAACATATAATGTTGAAGCATCTTAAGGGGTTGATTTTATTAATGATCACAAAAAGAAACAAACTAATGTTGCTTGTGACTTCTATTTGAATGTCCAATCTATATCCAATCTAAAAAGGGCAAGAAGAAGTTTGACACGAAGCAGAAAATGACATGTGTCCTCTCCTCCTCCAAAAGGAAAGTCAACTCCCTTGCTTCTTCTGAAAATTTGTACTCTTATTTTAACAAATGCCCATCAGAGGCCAAGCGTATGATCCTGACGCTTTTAGCTGCATATGTGGAACCAAATTCAAAGTCATTGAAAATCAGGTGATAGTTTCCATCCACCCTTCATCTAACAGCTAGAGTCGTTGTCAATTGCGTTATTATATTATTTCTGACAACCACAAGTCATTTGGTAAAATTATATTGGCTTGCAGAAAGGATTGCTTCCTTTACATTTTGACCTTTCTTTCCGAATTAACCTTTAAAAAGTTAACGTCAGACCAGATGTATGCAAGAATTGTCGGACATTTGGTTTTAAAACTTTGCAAGCCATGACCTATAGAATATTGTTCAAATTCTCTACTCATCGTGTTACCTAAAGCAGAATGTTGAACTTAATATATAGTATAAGATCCTCTTAATCTTATGTCTCCCTGTTTGGTGTCTACGTGACATCTGAGTTTTATCATGAAGACACTTGCCTGCATATGTGGAGAACAAGTATGGCTGCTTTAAGATTTGTATCATATGGATTAGATCGAAACAACTTTCTGTGGCTGCGAAGCCATCTTCTAGATCTTCCACATCGTTGAAACTTCATGTAAGTACATTCTGTCACCATTACTTGTTTAATTAAAGCGTTTAAGGATTATAAGTTAAATAAAGGAGATTTGCTTACATAATGTGTACCCTTATCGTGAATCTGGGGTTTGCTTGTGTAGGGGTTATCCATAAAATTCACTTTTGTCTTACAGTTGACTTATTTAAATATAATACGGGAGATAGAAGTAAGGACAACATTTACACCCACACATATACATACACGGTGGTTAAATATACAAATGTTTGTTAAATTCTTGTTGGAGAAGATCACGAGTTTACCAACAAACTTTGAATTTATTCAATAGTAAGGAATCGATTAGATAATTTCATGCAGTTCACTTGCATGTGCTTACACGATATACGTGTTCCATCCATGTAAATAAAGAGACGTGATCTATATTTTTGTGGGCAGGGGTTATTATATTGTCTTTATGCCCTTCATGGACATCTTTTTGTGTGTTACGTAAATAGATTAATTCAACATTTTTTTAAGCATCTTATACGTATATGCATGCAGCTACTAGTAACCCTTTGCAATATTCTATTACTTATAACCACAAGTTAATTAACAACTTGTCCATTAAAGAAATATAGATGATCCAAGAAGATGTACCTATTCTCGATCCTGTCAGTTGTTCAACGTAAAGATGAACAAAGCCAATTAGCCACCTGGCTTTCCCTTGTGGCTCAATCAGATGTGAAATTAAACAAAAAATATAAACGTACATGTATTTTGTTTGAAAACGGGAGGTAGGTGTTTTCTTTGTGACCGATTGACTAACATTATTTGGTGACGATAAAGTACTTTTGAGATTGACTTATAATAGGATGAAGAAAGGGATTTAAGTTCACATATATGACCATAAGTAATCTTCGATATGTTATCTCTAAAATCTGTTTAAACAGACACATTCCAATTTTTACAATTTTGAATTTCAATTTCGACATATGAACTATGTAATTTTTTTTTTTGAAAAGCATAGTCTTAGGAAAAAAATACCTTATCTAATATTACCTAGCATTATATTTATCAAAGTTATTTAGAAATGAAACCACTAACGTAAGGATACCCATGCTCGTTTCGAGTTAATTATTAGTTTATTAACACAAACTTAAGCTTGTGACAGTTCTGCATTATAAACTTTGCTCCACATCCAATTCATAGTTGATACATGGAAATCGAGTAGGGAGCGATTGGAAAGGTACTTATAAGAAATGATGGAAGATGATTTTTTAAAATCGAAATCAAGCGTTCCTCTTCTTTACTCAAAACATTTGCACAGTCCATTATCTACAAATGAATAAGAATTAAAGAACTTGGCATGCAGGCCGTGTCAAACCCAGGCTCGGAGGCCATTCATGTGGGCTCACAAGTCCAGTAAGCTCTAGGCTTATATGTCGTTACTTCCTATGTGCACCCCTCTGTTTCTAACAGCTGTATCTGATGATTAAGCTTCAGGCGTTTGTCCAGTTCTCTTACTCCGTTCAATCTACTCCTCACTGTTAGTTCTGCACGTCGAAGTATCCTTTCTCTTTGCCGAAATTCTTGCTTGAAGACCACTGAGTTGCTTTCTTGCCAAACAAAATAAACAGTGGCATTCCAAAGCAAGACGGAAGATGATATTGTTATACTTGCGTTGTATCACAATTAAAATTTGGATAAGCAGACGAATCCAGAATTTTTTGTATATTAGAAATTTGACATCTGATTATTTTAATAAATTAATCTTGTTGGTTTTAATTATTAAAAACATTCAGGTGATGATAGAATATTGTATCGACATCCTAATATGATACTATGATTTATATCTATATAAATACACCATGTGGTTAAAATAGAAATTATTATGATAACTGTCATTTAAAAGTTCTTATTTAACAATAAAACCGTAAGTCTACCTTATATTCAAAGGACTCTTATTTCATTTTAAAATAAAATAACTCTCAAATGCAAATAAATTAGCTAATAATTCGAATTTATTAAATTTTTCTTAGCAAAAAGTATAGGAAATTCCAAGTTTGAGTGAGTAATAACATTATACTTGCATTTTGAGTTCATTACTTAATGATTTAAAAACACTAGCTTAAAGTTTATGATAGTTTGCATTATAAACATGATAAAAGGGACTTAACCTTCCTTTAAGCTACCATCAAATATATGGATAAGCTACTAAGAAAGTTTGTATGGTCTAGGATGTAAGATATTTTTAGTGGCCGATGTAACTTATGGATTTGAGTATAATAGAAAGAGCCCTAGATCATGTTAACATGAACTCCTTTGCATCATCTGCTTAGGTATTGATGGCTTCACGTTTTCTGCGATGGTCATTCACATCAAATTCAAACTCAGCCTATTAGACCGTTCTCAAGTCTCATAATAAGACTTATCAACTTCATAACTAGTCTCAGTTATGGCTGTGGGCCTTGCATCTAAAATTATGGCCAAGTCCAAATCCATTACATCCAGTTGGAACTGAATTTGTTCGGACCAATCCGCATAGTTCAGACCATTGAACTTGATCAAGCCATTTCATAAAGCGAACAAATTAAAAGATGTTACAAATACAACATATAGCTCAAGCATTGATGCTTTGAGTAGACCTAAATGGATTCAAACTAATAATAAACTTTGATTATGCATTTAAATTCTCCTTTGGGTAAAATTTAAATACATATCTGTAACCTATCATGATGCAAATATGGTTCACTATAATAGACAATCAATCATATTTTTGTCAACGTGTATGTTATCTTTGGATATACAATCATATTAACTAAATATGTTGATAAAGTCCTTTTAATATCATTAATTATAAGTAATGGTCCACCTTTGGGTGACCTCCTAGCGTTATAATTAATAATCTCAAATGTTCAGCTCAGCCTTTATGTCATTTTAATAGCATCACATCAACATGAACATTTGAAACATTCACAATTAAATGTTTACCTTTTTCAAGCTAGGTCACTTTGGTGACTAAGAAGCTTTCCATCTAATAAACATTTAATTGGATAATTATCATACATGACAAATTTTAATTTGATTAGTTTGGTCACTTTGGTGACTAACAAATTATTTTAGATTACCATTATGTCATGTAGCATATTCAACATATAATAGGAAAATTTAATTACAAACATTGCATAATATAAAATATTCAAAGTACCCAATAAAACATATAATAAGGCACTAATTTTCAGATTATATTATGCATAGAAAATAAATCAATTATGTATTAAATAATCCATTATGCCCTATCCTAAAATTGTTTTACTTATAGTTAAAGTTCATAATTTAATTACTTAATAATTAAGGTTGCATAATATAACCCAAGATTAGCCTTTAATGGCCCACAGGTTTAAGAAAATCAGCCCAAAAAATAAGTTTTGGGCAGTGCACGGGCCACACATTGTGCCTCCTTCGTTTTCCTCCAGATGCCTCTGCTTCTAGTTTATTTTAACATTCTTTAATAGCTTGCCTCCATACTTCAAAACATCCCTACGTCATTCTTTCATAGGTTTTCATGATACCACAGAAACATATCTTCAATATTGGTTCAAGAAAATCACGGTAATAACCAACCTTTCGAATTTCAAGAACCATCCTTTTCGTTTTAAAACCCAACCTATTATAACCACGTGTCTTTAGAGAACCAGAACATAGCAAACATGAATTTGTTCATGCAAATCACGGGAAGACCAAGCTTTTTTGTTTCAAGAACCAAGCCTTTCGGTTCTTCCTCAATAATCATAAACTCGTTAGAAGATGGCATCATTCCAAGGTGACACATCCAACAACACAATTAAATGGTTCGTCTATCATCAAACATTTTCTCAGTATATAGGAACAAACAAATAGAAGTTTACGGCGTATGAAGAAAGTAATACAGAAAATAACATTCAATAAACAACGTCGGGCTCTAATACCAATTGTAAATATTTTTATGGATCGATGAATAAACAAAGACAAACATGAATCCATGTCTTTTACAATGTTCTTGATATAAAGTTTATTCCCTCTCTTCTTTACTTCTCTGATAGTTTCTCCGATGGTTAAGAAACAATGCCCTTCTTTAGTTTAGAAACGTTGTCTACTTTCTGAAACATACGAGACATATTTATATATGTTTCGGTTGTTTGCTAAAAAGAGAGAGGAAAAGGGTCTTGGACCCTTTTGAGCCCAATTCTCTATGACCCAATAACCATGATCTTGGGCTCTTTCCATTAGACTCAAATCCATAACTTACATGGGCCACTAAAATGTCTTACATTCCCGTGAAGTCATAACACATATCTTACCTCTATAAAAGCTTGAAAATGCAATGCGGAAGCTTGGAAAGTCATGAGCAAAACATAAATATATTTCGTTAACTTAAAAAGAATGGAGTTTTACAAAACTTTAATGGGCATTTCAAGACACAAATACATCGTTGGACTCATAATACAAAATACAAAAATATACATGAATGAGTAAAATTTGGAATGAGGCTAAAGCCTTAAGTTTTCATATACTAACTTAAAGACAAAATTATGCAAACTTAGAGTGGTTCATTGACTCTCGATCACTCGATCTCTTTCTCGTCACCTAGAGATAGGGAGGAAGGGGGTGAACTAAAAGCTCGTGAAAAACAAGTTTATAGCAGAGGAATAAGCAAAACCATTAAAATACTCATGTCGTAGTAAAATGCATTGAAACCATAGAACATGTATTTCTCAAATTCTCAAACTTGTCAAACAAATCATAAACAACATAAGACATGTATTTATCAAATTCTCAAACTTATCAAACAAAGTATGAACAACATAAGACATGTATTTCTCAAATTCTCAAACTTGTCAAACAAATCATAAACAAC
>JAOTJB010000009.1:10584154-10595292 GCA_027123815.1 Erythroxylum minutifolium
AAGGTCTCTTTATAGTCAATACCATCCTTTTGAGTGTAACCTTTGGCAACAAGTCTGGCTTTATACCTTTCAATGTTACCTTGTGAGTCACGTTTGGTCTTAAAGACCCATTTACAACCCACTTGCTTTGCACATTTTGGCAACTTAACTAATTCCTAGACTTTGTTGTCACCCGTTGGTTAACTCTTCTTTTATAGCATTGAACTACTTTTCAGAATTGTTAAATTTTATGGCTTATTTGAACGAAACTGGATCCTTTTCAATGATCAAGTCACATTCATACTCAAATGAGTAAACTTTATAGTACTTGAAATAGCTAGTCTTCTTTGCCTTACAGACCTTCGTAATGCTACTTATTGTGGCATTACTTGATCATTTGTAACTTGAGCTGGTTCTTCACTAATATGTTCAATTTGTGGAATTGGAACATTAATTTGTTGTTCCGGTATGTTGCATATCCGTTATGCAACAAGAGGAATAACAATCGGTAAGATCACATTTGATGTAGTAGTTTCTACTTGATTCTCGTGAATATCCACTTTTTGCTGTTCTCCACTCCCGCTGATTTGACAATTTTTAATGAACCGAGCATTACCAGACTCAACTATTCTCGTACTATAGTTAGGACAGTAAAATCTGTACCTTTTTGATTTTTTGAGATAGTCGATGAAAAAACCACTAACAATTCTGGCATCAAAGCTTCTTTTCATGTGGATTATAGCTTTACTTCTGCTAGACAACCTCAAATGTGAAGGTGTCGTAAACTAGGTTTCCTTCCTGTCCATAGTTCATAAGATGTCTTCGAAACTGCTTTACTAGGAATCCTATTAAGCAGATACGTAGTGGTCTTTAATGCATGTATCCACAATGATAACGATACAGTGCTATAATTTAACATACTCCTAACCATATCTATAAGAGTACGATTCCACCTTTCTGCTATACCATTTTGATGCAGTGTACCAGGCATTGTGTATTATGCACATATGCTTTGACTTGCAAGAAACTTTGTAAATGGATCTGGACATTATCCATTTTCATTGAATTTTCCATAATATTCACCACCTCTATCAGACCTGACTATCTTTACTTTTCTATCTAACTGCCTTTCTATCTCATTAATGAACACCTCTAGGATGTCCACAGACTGAGACTTCTCATGTAGCAGATAAATATATCTATATCTGAGAAGTCATCAATAAAGGTAATGAAATTTTTTTGCCGCCCCAAGAAGGAACGTCGAAAGGACCACAAATGTTAGTGTATACTAATTCCAATAATTTGTTACTTCTTGTGGCTGGATGCTTTGATATATATTTGCTTTGCTTGCCTTTAATGCAATTCACACATATATCCCAGTCAACAAAATCCAATAGAGGTAAGATTTCATTTTTCACTAACCTCTGTACCCTTTCCTTGGATATATAACCTAATCTTTTATCAACTTTGCAGCTAGGTTTGACATATGGGTTAAATGGTCATGAATGGGCTGTGACTAGTCAAAATTCTTGGTCGTTTGTTCAGTTATTAAAGTTCCTACTATGGACTTGTCAGCTAAATCAGATTGGGAGTATTCATTAAGCTTTAACATAAACTCCTTTGCATTATCCGTCTTAGGCATTGATGGCTTCACATTTTTCATGAATTGTCATTCACATTAAATTCAAACTCAGCCTGTTAGACTGTTCCCAAGCCTCATAATAAGACTTGTCAGCTTCATAACTGGTCTCAGTTATAGTTGTGAGCCTTACTTCTGAAACTATGGCCAAGTCCAAATCCATTACACCCAGTTGGAACTGGATTTGTTCGGACCATTCAGCATAGTTAAGACCATTGAACTTAATTAGCCCATTTCCTAAAGCAAACAAATTAGTAGATGTTGCAAACATAACATATAGCTCACTCATTAATGCTTTGAGCGGACCTAAATGGATTCAAACTAATAATAAACTTTGATTATGCATTTAAATTCTCCTTTAGGTAAAATTTAAATACATATATGTAACCTATCATGATGCAAATATAGTTCACTATAATAGACAATCAATCATATTCTAGTCAACATGCATATTATCTTTGGATATACAATCATATTAACCACATATGTTGATAAAGTCCCTTTAATATTATTAATTATAAGCAATGATTCACCTTTGGGTGACCTCATAACGTTATAATTAATAATCTCAATTGTTGAGTTCAACTTTTGTGTCATTTTAATAGCATCATATCAATATGAACAATTGAAACATTCACAATTAAATGTTTAAAAAATTTCGAACTAGGCCACTTTGGTGAATAACAAGCTTTCTGTACAATAAATATTTAATTGGACAATTATTGAACATGAAAAAATTTAATTTAAATTAGTTTGGTCAGTTTGGTGAAAAAATTTAATTTAAATTAGTTTGGTCAATTTGGTGACTAACAAACTATTTTAAATTACCATTATGTCATACAACACATTCAACATATAATAGGAAAATTTAATTCCAAATATTGCATAATATAAAATATTCAAAGTATCAAATAAACATATAATATGGCACTGGTTTTCAAAAACTATGCATAAAACTAAATCAATTATGAATTAAATAATCCAATATGTCCCATCCTAAAAAAATGTTTTACTGAGTGTTAAAGTTCATAATTTAATTACTTAATAATTAAGGGTGCATAATATAACCCTAAATTAAAGTCTATTAAATTAGGTCATAATCATTTAATAACCTAATTTTATCCTTTAATGGCCCAAAGGGACCAAAAAACTAGCCTAAAAACATGTTTGGGCCAAAAGGCCCGTCTAGCGCGTGTTTAACATATGTTCTTTGTCTAGGCAGCGCGTGTACTACATGCGCCAGCCATTGCCCATCTATGCCAGATAGGCGCATCTTCTTCTAGACGCTGTTTCTAGCTATTCTGCGATTTTTTTAATGCTCATTTCTTTCATGGCTTCTAGAATCTGTCTTTCTCAGCCCTTTCTAACTTGATTTCCATAGAAATCTTGAAACGTAAGTCTTTAGATATTTACAAGGCACCAAGTACTATATGCTCACATATAAAAAATCAACCCATCTTGAAGTGATAAGTTACTTGGATTCAAACTATGCCGATCGTGTAGACTCACCAAAATCTACAATCGGTTATATATTCCTATTAGCTGGAGGAACAATTTCGTGAAAACATGGAAAGCAATCCGTCATTAATACTTCCACTATAGAGGCTGAATTTATGACATGCTTTAAGGCTACGATTCATGGATTGTGGTTGTGGAACTTTATCTTAGGTCTTGGTCTTGTCGACAGTATTGTTAGACCATTAAGAATTTATTGTGATAATTCTGCAGCCATTTTTTCTCTAAGAATGACAAGTATTCAAAGGGTGTAAAACACATGAATTTGAAATACTTGTCTGTAAAAGAAAAAGTGCAAAAACATAAAGTGTCAATTGAACATATTGGTATAGCTCTAATGATAGCAGATCCGTTAACTAAAGGATTACCTCCCAAAACATTTATTGGTCATGTTGAACGAATGGACATTATAACTAAGTCCTTATTAGCATAGAGTTCTGACATATATATATATACATATAATTGTCTTGCTCAAATTGTTATGACACTTGTGAATTCCATTGCAGTCATATTTGCTTTTGTTCATTTACTTATTATTCATATTATATTGTATACAATAATTGTTTATGTGTGATAAAAAGTTACAGAATTACCCACTTTAAGGTTATATGAGTTGAGTTGATTATATGATATATGAAAGGAATCATGTTGTATAACTTATGACCGCCATGATCCTATCATCATAATTCAATTAAGGATGACTTGATCGATTCAATGTATTATGTGCACTTAAAGTTTTAATGTTGTCAAGTCGTAACATGGGCCAAGTTGAAGATTGTAAGATATTTTTAGTGGCCATGTAACTTATGTATTTGAGTCTAATAAAAAGAGCCCAAGATCATAATTATTGGGCCTCACAGAGTTGGACTCAGACAACCGAAACATATATTAAGGAGATTTTATGTTTCTGAAGATACAATGTTTTTTGAAAAGAAAAATAACAGAAAGTAGTTTTTGAACCAATGAGAAACAAGTCGAAAAGAAAGGCAGAGAGGGAATCAATTTGATCAAGAACAGTACGTATACAATAATGGATTCAGGTTTGTCTTTGTTCATCGATCCATAAAAGTTTACATAGGAGCAATGTAGAAGGTTATAAAGCCTTTATTAAATAGGCAAAGATATATACTTCTAAGAAACAAGGAGTACCTAGTGTGGTTCTTGTAAAAACCCTTAATATAGTAATGGATGATCATGCTAGAGGGCTTTTGCCTAAATGCAAGATTGTGCAAGGGGTTGCACAATCGTGACTTTACCATTTTTTAGCCCTCTTCTGCAAAACCCTAGTTTATTTATATCACTTTTCTTCCTCCTCCTCTCACCTTTCTCTCTCTAAGTTAACAGCTCCATTCTCTCTTCTCTTGTTTTCTCTTAAGTTTCACTCACTTTTCACAAGGATTTCACATTTTTCTTCGATTTAAACATTCCTTACAGTCAAATCTAGTGTTTTTTAACTAGAAAAATAATTTTTGTTGGTTTTTGCAAGAACTTTTTATACCCTCTCTCTCTTTTACTTTTTTGATGTTTTTGTGCTTCTTTTATAAGTTTTTCAACAAGATGGTACTGAGAGTTAAGCAACTTGCCCGCTAGTCTAAACCCATAGGGAAAAAGAAGGTATCCAGAAGCGGTGTATAAGGTTTAGCTGCTGATCTTGGCCCCTCCTTCGATCTTCCCTAAAGAAGAAGGTGAGAGGTTTAGTAAACTTCAATCCTGACTTATTATTACACCTAGATATTTTGATTTTAAAATTTTGGAAGATTTGAGGTTTAAAGAAAAAGTTGAGCCTTTAAGTGATAAAATTAATTGGGATAAGTTCATACATTATGATTATATATGTTTATGAAGTATTAACTCTTGAATTTTACACTACATTGAGCTATGACAAAAAAGCTTGATAATTTTTGGTTTATATTAAAAGGACATCAATATAATATGGACTATTTTATTATGGAAGAAATATTTGGTTTCCTTAAATCCAAATTTTTTTAAATGCATAATCATTTTCATGCATCTTCTTATTGGACTAAATCGATTGGGTTAGATGTGTTTGAACCATATAATGCACCAAACAATGTGATACAGAGTCCAAAACACTTGTTACTCTATAAACTTATATTGCCACATAGCATTTGTAAAAATTAAAGTAACAAATGTTCCACAAAGAATTTATTTTTACTTTGGTGTATGGATCATACAATTAATGTTTTCATATTAGCTCATATTTTGCACACAATAATTACTTCATATACAAGGAAAAGTAGCTATTTAGGTATGGGTTATTAGTTACTACTTTGGCTCATAACTATGGTGTTGATTTAGATGGACTAACCTTATTTTGCACATAAGATAGATAATACTCACTTGAGAAGGGCTGAGATCTTAGAGTCCTATAGTATAGAACTCCGTGATCCCAACTCTATATCAAAAAGTAAGTATAGGATAGGATAGGTAGGCTCTAGTTCTGCACTGCCACAACAACACCAATAGGTATCATCTAGTGAAGAGTTAGAAGAAAAAGAAGAAGAAAAAGAAGGTTGGGAGATGGTGCCTGCCAAACTTGAAGAGTACAAAGAGCACCTTAAGGGTCTCATGGATGCCATAAAGAAACAATTGAAGGAGGTAGTGCAACATCAATGCCACCAAACAAATAACATTTTGAAGTTTTTTTAATGCAAGGTGTCTAAGTCCTATCTTCTACTCTGCCACCTTCACAATCTCTATGATTACATTTTCCTTTCTTTTTTATTTCTTTTAATTTTCATTATTTTACTAGTTTTTGTTTGCTTATGTTAAGTTTTATCTTTCACATTAAGGATAATGTGTTATTCAAGTGTAAGGACATATATGCACTTGCATATCATCTGTGTATGAATTTGCATTTTCATTGTATTAGTTTTTGATTCGATTGACATTGTTGGCATTGTGTAAACATTTTGTTTTATGATGTTTGCTTTATAGGAAGGTGTAAATGGCATAAAATTGAAAGGAATTAGCTATCTATAAACATAATCATTTAAATTCTGAGGAAACATTAGCTTGTGAAGTTTATGTTTTAATTGTCTTTTAGGTGAATATGCATGTTGATTAGAATATGGTACTTATTATACCAATTTATGAAACTTGTTTGGATACATTTATAATTAAATTCATTCAAATTAGAAGACATTATTAGAAGCCTTTCATGGGAGTGATTGACTAGGAATCAATGATGTAGGTAAAATGTGAAAAAAAAGGGGACAACAAAGTGTATAAATGTCTTAAACAAATTTCCTATTCTGATGACCCATTAAAACAATTGGGGTTAAGAATAGAGATAGTAGCAAGTTGTGAGTTGTGATATAGATGAGTAATCAGAGGCATTCATGATAAAATGTTTGTCTTCGCCATCAAATGCCTAGAATGACACTCCAACCAAGCTTGATAAGTATGATGTTGTCAATAAAAGTAAACCTTTTGATCTTCTTCTTAAATTTCAAAACAAATGGCCTACTCTTTTAATTGGTAACTAAGCATGAGTACAAGCTTATGAGTGCCATAAATCTATGAATAAGTGTAGATATTTTTTGTTGGTATATGTATTTAATTCAAAGCATTCAAATATGAATGGAATAAGTGAATTTTTGGAACTTTTTTAGGTGATTGATGTTTATTGATAATTTAACTTCATAGATTTGATTCCATTGTACCATTATTATATTAATGCATAATTGTATTTTTGTGTATTTTATGATTTGTTTATTTTGTGGTTTTAGTTTTGTTTAGGGAAAAGCAGAGGTTTAAGTATAGGGATATTGATAGGTGTAAAATGTAGTGTGTTTTCTAGGTGTTAGAATATGCTTTTAGTCTTTTCTTAGATGATAATCACGTGTTTAATACTTATATTTATTTTCTTACTAGTGTTTTTATGTGTTTTATTTAATTGATTGTTGTTTAAGAAAAGATTTGTATATTAATTGTATATCACACGAATTGTTTTGATAAGTTTGGTGATAAGTGGAGATAGGAAAAAGTGAATAAAAGATGACGAAAAAGTTGGACAAATATGTTTGGCATGATTGTGCAGGGCCATGCATAATTATACATAAGTAGTACGATGAAAGTCTATTGCACAATCATGCATGTCCATATTGAAAAGGTGTTTTCTAAGATGCAAGTTTTTTTCATACTTACATTTCAGGACTATTTTTAGAAGATAAAGAAGTGGAAAAAAACTAAAAAATAACTTAGAAGACTCAAAAGTATATAAAGAAGAGAAAGCATCATTTGAAGGCTACCAAAAATAAAGAAAAAGGAGATTAAAAAGCAAAATCTCAAGAATAAGGCTACAGAATTTACAGCTCAAGGAAAGAAGATGAGACTTCTAAATTCAATTCTCTACTTTTATTTCCTTGTTCTCGTTAGATATTAATAAGGATTTAACTTGAATATATAGTTACATCTATAGATTTTAAAATTCCTTTTTAGGAATTACTCTTTATTGATTTGTTGAACTTCGCATTCTTGATTTAATGAAATATGCTTGTGATGTTTTATTGCTTCATATTCAATTTGAATAGAGAGAATAGATTGGATAACTTGTTTTGTGTTACCCAACGAGAGTTGCTACCTTAATAAACCTATAAACATCTAATTAATAGGCAATTAAAAAGAGATCTTAATTGTTTATTAGTTATCCATGGGATTGCTTCAAATGCAGCTACATAGTTAGGAAGATTTTTGATAGATTGAGAGATAACAATTGAATTTTAATCCATTTCTATTATGATTACTTGATTAGGTCTCACGAGAGGGTAATCGTAACTATTAAATATCTAGGATCAAGTATGATTAAATTAAGAAGGTAAAGTGAAAACAAATAAGGATAGAAGTAATTCCTAGTTTTCATCATTGATCAACCAATCAAATTTACTGCTATAATGTACATTGTTTAGTTATTAATTCTTTATTTTTAGTTTAATTATAAGTTATTCATCTTATTTTTACCTTAAACAAAGTTTAAAAGAATTGTAGGTGACTATTGAAATCCTCATGGGATTATATCTTTTATACTAGATGCGATCTGTATATTAACAATAAATAAAGTTTTCCATTTAAAACGTCAATAGTAATGGTGCTTAAAAGGAGCCTTCCTAGTCTATCTTCTTAATAATTGTGTGGTTGAGGACCTTAAACAAGTGGTAAAGAGTTATAGAAGATTGGATCACCCTGTCTAAACCCTTTTGCCATATTAAAATCTCTTCATGGATTTTCCATTAATCAATATGCTATAAGAAGCACCAAAAATAAATTGTTTCAACTAGTTGATGGATTATTTAGAAATCCAAATACCTTTAGGGTATTGAATAAAAAATCCTAGCTGTTGGAGTAAAAATTAATATGAAAATCAATCATCATGAAGCATCTTTATATTTCTTCCCTTTTATTGTTTTTGATGTCTGGGGTTATCAAATGCCTCCACCTTTAATAAAAGCTCCTTGACTAGTCTTGATTATAAGCTTCAAAGTTGGTTTTAACCTTATAGTTAGCATCTTTGAGATAATTTTCTAGATATAATTACAATAAGAAATAATTTTATAATCTTGTATTGTTAAGGTGTTAGGAATATTAAGAATAAGGTAAATGTAAGCTTTATTCAATTATTTTAACATTTACCTTTAGAAAAGATTTCCAAAATCATTTCGTGACTATATTCCTACAAAATTTCAAGACTTCTAAAAAAGTATACATTTAATCCATTTGAGTCTGACGCCTTATTGGCATCAATATTAGAAAGATATTCTAAAATTTCATTCACAGTTAGAGGTTTGGTTAGAATTTTAACTTGTTCTAAATTAGAAGAGTGAGAGACATAAGAGTTGGTAACCTTTAAGGTAGAAAATTTGGTAGTTGAATTACCTAAAATATTTTAAGACGTAACTAAAATCCAAGTTCTTGAGTTAATTTTATGATGAATGAGATGCTCTTTCTTCATTTATAAATGTTGCTATCTTGTTTTTGTTCCTTCTTGAAATGAAAAATTGTGCAAATATTTGGTATTTTGTCCCTTTCTTCAAGCTAAAGAATGCTTTTTTTTTAAAATGGAGTTGTGATCCTTAAGAGCTTTAAAACAATTACAAGGGCCCTCTCTACAAAGTGGAAGAACTTCGACATCTAAAGGGCCTGGTGAGAGCTTATCCTAAATTAAGTAAACTCATAAAAGATAATCAATAGTACTATCCATTTCATAACAAAAGAAATGCATGAATCATCTTCGAACAACTGCCAAACTGCCAGGAAAATGGAAAGGACACGATTCAATAGCTAGCTGACAAGGCCAAAAGTTTTAGTATAATAAAGTGTAAAGCTTTGTTGCAGGAAGATCAAAACTCAAGGGTTGGTTGGGATAAAATGGTGTGGGATAATGATATTAAACTAACTCATTCCTTTATTTTCTAGTTAGGTATGAATGGTGGGCTATTAACAAAAGATAGATTGAGGTTTCAAGAAAATACTCTCAACTTTGAACTGTGTAACGAGGAGATGGAGAATCAAGACCATTTAATGGTAAGGTGCAGTTATACCAAGAAGATATGGAGAAGAATCCAAGCCATATTATACGTAAGTTGTCTGAAAAGCATTGGGAAAGATATCGTTAATTGGATGGAAAGTATAAAAATGATGAACCAAACGGATTATAAAGCCCTCAAGGTAAATTGGTCCACAATGGTATACAATGTATGGAAAGAGAAAAATAGAAGAATTTTCAAACAAGAAGGCAGAAGCGTTTAAACAAGTTAGTAGGAAATCTTACACCAAAGCAAGATGGGGATGATAGCTAGAGAAGTTGCTACCAAAATGTGTACACGGTTGAAAGAGAAATAGGGATTTAGTTGATTCACTCCAATCCTTTTGTTCGCTAGGAACATATCTATTAGAGGGTTTTCTTAATCATCTCTCTTGAGGCCTATTCTTAATAGTAACATGTGTTATATATCCCTAAAGGTTGTATTTGACTTTTCTGTATATATTTTACATCAATGAAATCTTTTATATTTAAAAAAACATGCATTACTATTCCATTAGATACTTTACTATATTTTAACGCAATAATATTTGAATATCAATTAGAAAAGTATTAGTATAAAGTTAAGCATAAAGAGTCATATCTTAACTTCTCTGAGCATTATAGATTACATCTAGATAGAGGTTATTAGAGATGATTCGTCTTGTACCGTTAACCATAAATGATTGTCCTTATTGTGATCATTTACTTCTTGAAATAAATAAACTTGATACGTTTGTATAAGAAACCTGGATTGAATTAGACCATCATAAAATAGATATAATTATATATTATTTACAAATTATCAAGAAAAGGTTATAAAAGCAGTTAAAGCAATTATGGAAGAATCAAATTGAATATATTAGATATTAATAAACTGTAAATAGAAGCTCATTTAGAAACTAGTAGACATTTTAGATATTATCATCTAAATGGCAAAAGATAAGTATCTAAAATTAAAGCCTAAAAGATTAAAAATAGTAACTGAGGTAGAAATTTAAAAATTAATAGAATATTATGGAAATAACTTCTTATCCATATAGAAAAACTTCAAAAACAAATTATAAATATGCAAGAGATGATGGAAAAATAAATAAATCAGAAATAGAGAATAAACCTATAAAAATCCTATGGAAAAACAAATATTTGATTTAATTTTAAAAATAAAAATACCTCCTAATTATAGATAAAATGGATAATTTTATACAATCTTCTGATTTAGAAATTGAAGAATTAAATGAATAGTTAGAAATTTTAAACTTTGAAACTTTAACATATATAAAACAAATTTAATTAAACAGGAAATTCATTAGAATCCTAATATTAGTGATATACCTAGTACTTCCAGAAATCCACCTCCTAGATATCCTTGATAAAGTTTTAATATACCTAATTTAGGATATTATGGAACTTATATGATAACCAAAGATAAAGATGGTTTTACACCAATAGATAAAATGAGAA
>JAOTJB010000009.1:10625727-10639201 GCA_027123815.1 Erythroxylum minutifolium
AGCTTGGAAGATCAACTCGAAACTCAACTTAAACTATCCAAACTTCTTGTTTAAAATGATGTCATCTTGGTTTAACTTTTCAAAATAATATCATTTCGATTTATAAGTTTAAAGAACTAATATGATGTCATTTTGAAGAGTGAAATAAAAATGACATCTAAACATATACTAATCGGATCAAGTCAGATTCACTCAACTCGTTATTATCTATGCTATCAACTTTAATGTGTTTTTGTTTCCTTTTTGTAGGGATAATCAAATTCTAAAGTGTCCAATCTTTTAGAAGTTTTTTCAATTTAGTTCACAAACTTTTAATTTTTTTTAATTAAGAGACCAAGTTTTTATAACCTTAAAATTTTAGTTCAAAATGTTAGTTCTATTGGTAATTTATTGGTTTGATCATCAGAATCTTTATTATTAATAACAAGCAGACATCTACCTGAAATAATACTGCGCATACCAGAAATAATTCTGTTCGTCTCCTCTCCTCTACTTCTTCTAACAAAAGCATGTGTGTAGGGTATAAACAAAAAGGAGCCATTATATGAACTTACCTTAATAACAAAAAGGAAATGGAAACATGAGGTCCTTTGACATTTTTTGCTTTCCGAATTCAGATTCCAAACACATTTGCTATGGAAGTTTATAACGTTCACTTTCGCCTGGTATCAGATATTGCATGTTCTAACAAGACTTGTCTATTTTTAAGGAATAACACTCAGGTGTATTTGTGTTATTGGGTATAGTTATGAGTGATTCAAATTAAGTTGTGAGGATGCTTAGTTCACTATTATTTTTCTACATGGACAATAAAAATTCTCTTAGCCACCGTTAAGACAAGTCTGTTTTGTATTGTTCTCGAGTGAGCTCCAACAATTAAGACTTCAATCTTGTTCGAATCGAAAGTCCACTTGGTCAGTTTGGTCTCAAGATCAGACCATGCATATTGTTCCCCTAATAAGACGTAACCAAAACTTCACCATTGGACCAAATTATACCAACCGGTCAAAACCGGACTGATGGGAACTTACCTGATCCGTTTAAACTTAAAGCCAAGTGGTGACATGGCATTTCTTCTTCGGCAGCCACACAAGTAGGAAAGCGAAAGACAAATTTTAAGAAATGAGATCAAAATCACGGCAGTTGGCCACTTGTCGTTGTGTTAATGGCTTTCGCATTAAAAATCTCATTTATTTTATCTCATAATTTCTTATACTGGATAAGAAAACCAAAGTCAGTCCTCCCTCGACTCTCGACATCCTCATCATGGCATGACTTAGATTACATTTTCCCGCAAATTTCTTTCATCCTACTTTACTTTTCACTTCCTCACCCCCTGTTTCTACTAGCTGCACAACAATGGCGGCTCTTACTTCAGTTTCGCTGTCGACGATAGTGCATTCTTCGGGCCAGAGAAGAGCATTTGCTTCATGGACTAGTTCTCTGGCTTCTGCTACTGGGAGTTCCCCTATCCGTGCTGCCTTTGCTTGTCACTATATGGGAATGAAAGCTTCCACATCTCGAATGGTCGTCAACTGTATGTCCTCTATTACAGGTGAGTTACTGTTCCCAACTTCCCCATTTCAATCAATTTCTGTGGTTTTCATTAGTTTCCGTGAAGCGGAGGATATGTAAATTCAATTTGCAAATTGGTTTTATAGCAAGTTTTGAGTGACCCACCTCATGATTGTGGATTTGTATTACAACTGGGTGAATTTGTATTGAGCGGGTGGGCGGGTGTAGGGGAATAAGTTTTGTCTGCATTAACTCGATTTTGCATTCTTAAGGTATGACAATTTCTGGGTCGTGATTTGTTTTGTTGAATTGTGATTTATAGATTTGCCCACTGTGGCTGAAACAAAACTGGATTTTCTAAAAGCATATAAGAGGCCAATCCCAAGCATCTACAATACCGTTCTACAGGAGTTGATTGTCCAGCAACATCTGATGAGGTACAAGAGAACATACCAATATGATCCAGTCTTTGCACTTGGTTTTGTCACTGTATATGATCAACTTATGGAAGGTTACCCGAGTGATGAGGATCGAGATGCCATTTTTCAAGCTTACATTAAGGCCTTGAAGGAGGAACCAGAGCAGTACAGGTTTGTCTAAGCTGTGTGCTTGCTTACTTTTCTTTCTTAATTTAATAAGGAATACTCTAAAGTCGGCCACAAGGAATAGGCAATTCGATTTTTGACTAAGTGTAGAGAAAAAAATGAAGTGCTTAATGTCTTCAAAAACAATTATGACGTTACATGCTATGTGAGGCATAAAAACTTGTCATATATTTCTGTTATTACAGAATTGTTAGCTAATTCTTGAACCTAGCATGTTGAGATGTTTGTTATATAATTAGAAAACAATATAGATCTTCACTCAATGCAGGGGCAATGAAACTCTTTACTAAAATTATGTTCATTCGATTTTCTTTTCATTTTAGACAATGATTTCATATTTATCTTCTACCAAATGTAGATCAGCATGCTAATGATTTAAGATGTAGACTATGGTTCTAGGAATACATAGGTCGAGCCCTCCTAGGAATTTATTGTCTACCTGTGTATAAGATATTGTATTTTGTGTCTGAAGCCCTCAAAAGGTTGTGCTTCTTTACATACATCAGTTTAGGTCCTTGTTTTGATGATGTAGGGAAGAACGATTAGGTAGAATAAGACGATACATGGTGACAGATGAATCATGGTAAATATAGTACTGTGGCACCATCAGAAGAGTTCTAGCTCTAGGAAAAAGTTATAATGCTATAGTGCCTGGATGCTTGGTGTAGATTATTTTGGTTGTTGAACATTATGTGATTGATCTTGAAGAGGATATTGGAAGAAATAGCATTTTCCCCATGCATTAGAGGACACAAAATATACAACTTCATACATTAACATTTTCTGGTTAAAAGAATTCGTGAAGGATGTTTACATACTAAGATAAACATTGAGGTATTTTGTTAATTTATGTTTAAAGTTTTATCCGCAGAATTGATGCAAAAAATTTGGAAGAATGGGCTAGAGCACAGACTGCAAGTTCATTACTTGACTTCCCATCCAAAGAAGGAGAAGTTGAGGGAATATTAAAGGACATTGCAGAAAGATCCGCTCGTGGAAATTTCAGCTACAGTCGTTTCTTTGCTGTTGGATTATTTCGTCTACTTGAGCTTTCAAATGCAACTGAACCTACAGTATTGGAAAAGGTTAGATTTTGCAACCTTTTTTTGTGTTGATCTCTGTTTCTTTTTTTTTTTTTTTTGATTTGGTAACACTTTTCATGGGTACAAAATAAAACCTCCAATCCAGTTGTTCTGAAAACTCTGGCACCAAAACGGAAAATAAAGAATTAATTAATGGTCACTAAAACTAAGTTGATGTGTGGTGAATTGAAGTTCAAGGTATATTGGAATGCTTAAATAATTTTTCAAAATATATCAAGCAGCATCTTCCATTGTTTCTTTCCCTTTGTGTTGGTTCACGGATAAAGATGTAAGAAAACCATCCTGCTAGGAATTGTTATCTCCAGATTGACTGAATTCCTGCCCATTTGAAGTTGTGGAGTTGTTTCATGACCAGGCTGCATATCTTTTGTGAAGATACATACATTGCTGAGTTTTTTCATCTTGTAAAGTAAACCTCATATTCTAATCGAATCTATGATGATCAATTATACATGTTGGTGAACTTTTCATTTTGACCTCCGTGCTTTTACACGTCTTATTCTTCTTCCCATTTCAGCTTAAAGATTTCTAAAGTAAAACTATTCTTGATCTTTATTTATGTAAAAGAATAAAGCTTTGTACCTACAATCAAAATCAAGAATTGGTGGGATTTATTATTAGACATTTGTCAATGGTAGGCTTACCCAACTTTGTACAATTTTGCTGTATGCTTTGTGTTGGACAATAGTATATTGCCATTTCGCTGAAGCAGCTTTATTTAAGATGCTTTTCTGAGACGATAATGAACTCTTGAAATTTTATAAACTTTTACGATGCCTACTGTGCTTTCAGAACAAATCTGGTTATATTAAAGTTTGATTGATTGATTTAGATGTATATGCAATTTTTGTGGAACAGCTTTGTGCAGCATTAAATATCAACAAGAGAAGTGTGGACCGAGACCTCGATGTGTATCGCAATTTGCTTTCAAAGTTGGTTCAAGCAAAGGAATTGCTAAAGGAGTATGTGGATAGGTAAGCATGAAAACTAGACCTTCTTTAAATTGAATCTTTTACTTTTTAACTTGATCTCAACCAAAGTGGTGTCGTTTATCAGTGACTGCAATAAAAGAATGTTGAAGGAAAGGTTTTTACTTCATTTTAACAATTAGTTGTTGCCCAGTGGCTGCAACAATGGTGTTTTAGGCTGAAAATTGTGGAGTTTAACCTCCTTAAGAAACAGTATTATGCAGAATTGCCGCGAGAGAAAAGTTTTCAGAAAAATTAAAGCCGAGTCTATCTGAAAAATAATCGTATTATCAGAAAGCATGGCACATGCATAAATTCCTTATCTCATAGACCCACCAAAATGTTAAATATTCCAAGTGTTTAGCTATTATACCGATTCTGGATTACTATATGACAGACCCTGAACCTCTGGGGTGTAGTAATTGGTTAGATAAAGGCTTTATGATATGGCTAGACGTTTATTGCACTTATGTTTGCTCTGGTTTTGGGGTGCAATGTCCTAATGCTTCTGGCTTGCAGGGAGAAGAAGAAACGAGAAGAAAGGACGGAATCCCAAAAGGCTAATGAGACAGTCAAGAGTTGTTTGGGAGAGCCCGAGCCCCAATATGTAGGCCAGTGATTCAGTCCAATGTGGCAGCTTATATTTGCTGATACAAAGTCCCAAAAATCTTCGATTTAGAATTGAAGCGTCCAACTGTTTAGAAACGAATCTCCAGCTTGTGAGCATGGATTTTTCAATTCTACCTTATGTTGCGTGGTGATTAAGAACGCACCCTGTTCATATATTTGTTTCTAATATATTTTCCTGATAGTACCAGACGTTTTTTGTTTGTCAAAACTATTTCAGTACCATGTTATAGAAGATCGTCTCTGGGTATGATGCGCCACTTGTTGTTAGTTATCTTATTTTAAACGTTAAAAGCTTGCACTGAAAACAAAAGAGTCATAATTACTCAATTGTTGTATTTGGCCAGCTCAGCTAAATAACCTTCAGTCTTGATGGAATGCACACAAAGTTACGACTAAAAGGAACGAGTTGACTGAGTACTACAACAGCATTTATTATTGACGGCTAAATGGGAATGTTATGAGTATAACAATAGAGGTTCAGTTTTCATATAAAAAATGGAAATTCCAATTAAAAAAAAGCGAACATTACTATAGTGCACCAACAGAAAAAAGCTGGTAAGAAGGTTCAACTTAGATGAGAAATATCAACCCCATCAGGAATCTTGAACGTGTCAGCTGCTCCAAATTTTCTCCATTCATCACCTACGGAGTCTTCTTTTTCGTTATTATCTTCATCTTCATCTTCATCCTCGTGGTGGCTTGGCATAGACCGATCATGGATGCTTTTTGCTCTGCAATCATGGGTGGCAAGCATGTTGACCTGTCCAAGATGAGATATTTCTACGACTACAGTATCATCATCTACTGGTAAGGGTTGCTTCCAGGGTTCCCCATCAATCCTCATGTACGTATGGTCAGCAGCACCATTATGAAATTCGAAGCGGATTCTGTGTGCCTATGCGAAAAAGATACCTCGAGTGAAAAGAAATTGATTATATACATCAATTATGCATCACCTCATACATCAATATATCTCAATTATAAATCATCATATTTGATTCCATATGAAAGGAGATCATTAGTAAACCCCACATTGAGAATTCTGCATCACCACGAGAATTAGACCGTGCCTTGTATATCATTATATAGCTTCCTATTTAGTCAGAAATGTCAGAAAAGCCCCTATTTAGTCAAACAGGACAAAAAACGAATCCATAGATTGTTTCCTAGTTACATAAATTGCTTCTGCACTTAATTTTACCTGCGCAAGACGAGTTCCATGACCATTTGGAGCCAGCAAAACGAGTCCATGCCAAGCATCTCGAAAACCAACAACCTCAATAAGTCCGTCATCAACAAACGGTGGAGTCAACTTCCTCTATAAAGTTTCAGGAAATCAAGAAATGTATTTTGTCAGAACACTGTAGAAAGAAGAAAGGCAAGTCTCTGGGGATGCAGAATCTCCATCAGCAACCCAAATAGAAACAGATAAGCAGGAAGACAGATAGGTACTAACTTCATGCCTTTTCCTGCTATGAGGTGTTCCCCAAGGATTCAGACCACCAGAAAAACTGGGCAAGTTAAGGCACACAATTGACCTGATGCTGTTTACCAGAAAGAGAGGTACATAGTTTAACATAATACACATTTTCCTGCATGATAACTAGTGCTGAAAACAGTGGTATGATAAAGGATACTGCAGCATTTCACAACATTTGAAGTGGAATCTGTTCATTAAATTTTTAATAATGGTATCATTTTTGATAGATGTATTATGTACCTCATTTGCAACTCTATTAAGTATCTTAAACAGAGAGAGAGTTAAACCGCAAGAAAAGTTTCTGTTATTGTGAAAAAGAGGTTTTCTATACTTATCTTTCCAATGGGAATATCAAGAATACAGATCAGATACATTTTATGACATTAGTCCCCTACCTGACATTGACATTAAATGGAAACTGCATTCTATAGAAGTGATTCCAAAACCATAACTATACGAAGTGCAGCAGTTAGAAGAAGTTTATATAGATTGACAAGATGACAAGGATTGTAAGATATGTGACTCCAGATTCGTAGGCTCAACATCAAATAAAGCATTTTCATTGTATATTAAATGGTGATAAGGATACATCATGCTAGCCTAGAAAATTTAGAACAATTGTTAATGGCCAACCTGACCAGTAGATAAGGAGAAAAGTAACTAATTAGCTGAGATATAGAAATTGTGCAAACTGGCATTCAAATTGAACAATTGAAACCAGTAGCAATGGTTGAAATGTTTAAATGCTTACCTGGGGGGTATATCCAACTTTTCCCACTCATTATGTCTCCTCATGATGCTTACCTTTGCAAGATGTGCTATGTTACTGCAGTGGACAATGAAGCCACATCAAGTGCTAAACAATACAAATAGAAAGTTAATAGTATACAAATTGGTACGGTATCTGACTGCTAATTATAAAAACAATTGCTTTGTCTGTCTATTTGCAAAGAAATGGGTTGGAGTTCCAACCTTAAAACTGCTGGGGAGATTATCACATTCATCAATATACATTTGAAAAACATATTATTTTCTCACACCTATTTTTTTGAAATGCTATTTTACCGATTTCAACTTCAAACTATATGTGTTACAATTTTTTAAACACAATTCTTATAAATATACTTAATGTATTAATGGTAAAATAGTTTGCTCTGTTAAATAAATTTCTGGAGTTAGTTAAAAACTAATTTCTGCGCTTCGTTTATGGAAAACAAAATATGAAGATGGAAATGGAAATTGATGTAACATATGAAACCTGTATTGATTGAAAGCATGTAAAAGATTTCAGATAATCATTTTGGAGATGTAAAGTGGGGTTAATCTCAAAACACACACCTTGATGAAGGATGAAAAAGAGAGGCACAGAACCATCCTTGTGTACAACCGAGCTTTGCATAAGTACTCTAGTACCAAGCCAAAAACGAAATAGCACACTCATTATATAAGATAACAAGACACAAGAAACTGACCCGTTATTGACTAGGTTAAACCCCTCTATTCATAGTAGCAGAGAAATATTGCAAAATAAGATTCAAAAATACTCCCATAAGGAACTAATAGTTATATTACATAGGATGCACGTGTGCATGTATCATCATCACCATCACAAAGATTAATAATAATATTTTATCTCTATTACTCAAACTGAGAGATATAATGCTTTAACACCTCATAAACTGAGAAATTAGGGTCAAGATGAACTTATTCTTTAGGAGGTTGAAAGTATTTAACTTGGTTGACTACATTAAAATATAGTGTGAAGACATCAAAAGCAAGTTCACGAGTAAGTTCGATAATAGCACATTTAAGTATCAATCACGACTAAGTTTGACAATAGCACATTTAAGTTTTAAGTCACAAGACAAACATATCGCCAAAAAAAGGCAAAAGAAGAAAGATTAAAGATTAGAGCATAAAGAAAGAAATTATAAGAGGTGCTTTGTTTGACTACTTGCCCTTGCAAAAAAAAGAACAGAATTATGACAGATAAGCCTACCTGATTAGCTAACTGATTTTTAAATTTTTCTGGATGCAACTTTCGCTCAGAATGAAATGCATAAGATACTTGAGCATCCATTCCTGCAGAGAAGATAGTACAAGTTGTCAAGTCATAACCACTTCCAAAACCAGAGTACATATGACATCCAACCACAATTAAAAAAAATAAAGAAATTTGATTTCAGTAGTTCCTCATTTCGATTTTCTTTTAGTAGAAGTTAAAACATTACTAGCCTAAAATAGATCTGTATATGCTTTTCCAACTATGACTATGGCTACTTGCGAAATTTTTGTATTTCATTATTACTACTTTCAAATATCAAATTTTTGTATTATTACTGCATAAAAAAGAAAACGGATATTCTTTGATCAAAATGATAAACTTAAATAGACAAAAGATAAGCGAGAATGTTCATCAGCAGTTATCCATTAATGGCAGAATCTTACCCATGCTGAAGTAATTCCAAAATCCCCCTCGAAATGTGTGGGAACCTTCCTGTGAACAAGCCAAAATATTGGTTATCAGACACACATAACATTATGCATATGTAAAGCACGTGACTGTTATGAGGAGGAAACCAAACAAGATAAAGAAGTTTTTAGCTTATCTTTAAAACTGAAAAATATCGTTCACTTTGGAGACTTTATTTCACAACATCAATGGAATAACGCTCAACTAAGGCTTAATGCTTACCTCAACTAAGGCATGCAAACTAGTTGAAATATCCTAAGTGATTGGATATAGAAATAAACACTAACAGCAAAAAGAACTCTTTCGATAATCAATGCAGCTTCAAAATGACAGCATGGGAAAAGATACAAACAAGACCCAAATTTGGAAAAATGATAACCAAGCTACTGTTCACATAAGAAGAACCTAACATACTGATAGTTAATCTTGCAAAGATTTGTCCTATATTAATCAAGCAAGAAATTGAAAGATATTAGTGGCTCCTCTGGTACCATAAATAAGCCCAGGACTGCCACTCAAATAAACTTTTCCTTGCTAAATTTTTTTTTTAGCTTTGACAAGCACAAGGGACAATATTATGGTCTTAAAATAGAAGGGAAAACTACTGTTCTAATGGGAAACTAAACCATAATGGCATAACGAAAGAGTTTACGATCCTTAAAACTGAAGGGGAAATCTAAGGTTCCACTGGACAGTTACAAGGGATACATGCCTGCTTTATGTGAAACAACCTGCTTTATGTGAAACAATCTGTTGATTTAACTATCTAAATAAGGGTACAAACAAATTACAGATGAAATTAATGTAAATTATGTTACCACATTAAGCTCATCGGTCGGAGAAACACGATGAAATGCATGTAGCGAGTGTGGCAGCTCAAGAGGGGCAATTGGATCACATGTGCCCTCTTTTGGGGCCCTCATTCTCATTAGAATATGCCAGCTGAATCACAAAAGAACTAAAACAGTAAGTGAAGAATAAGCATGAAAATGGAAAGGCAGAGTGAACAGAGTCTACATAGGTTTGCCAACATAGTCATGATTGTTTTTCTAATCCATAAACAATCATGAGAAGTTATCAGTCCGACAACTTGCAGAAGTCCCTAATACCCAAAAATGGCATTTTAGACCAATTCCTTACAATACAGTTTATAGTGATTTGTTAAATACAAACAAATGGAATTAAGGAATGCTTATGGTCTGCTAATAGGTAGAACCAAACTGTTTTTACAGAAGCCTGAAGAACAGTAGAAAGTATTGGTAGCACAAGTTTGTGACGGGATATCATAAGAACATCTGCATAAATTAATGGTACATCTGATATATTAAGTCAACTGATCTTCCATATCCGGAGAGAGAAAGGTAACTGAACCTTCACTGATGTGTTGGAAAGAATTCATATTGGTATTATAAATAGAATCGCAAGTGTACCTAAATTTTCTACATGTCAATTGGATCTCATTCTTGGATAATTAGTTTGTAATGGCCTTTTTGTATAAAAACTATTGTCACTGAAACTTTTCCTTTAGATGAACAACACCAAGTAATTCATCAGGAAAAAAGAAAACGACATTCTGGAGGAACAATTCCCAAAGGATACTAGTGATAATGCGTACTGCAGACTCGCAGTTGAAGTTCAAGTTGGGGTACAGTAACCACGTAGAATTGCCAATCGATATTATGGCGCGATCAATATTAAAGCATATGGATTGATTTTGGTGTACAACGTAGGGAATGTAGGTAGACAAGAAAGGTTGAGAAAGAGAGAGATCATGGCAACTAACTTGTCTATTTTCATTTCTTTTGCTTTGATTACTTGCTTCATAAAAGATACAACAGATTGACGATCTGTTCCGGGATTCTTTTTCCCCTGAAATTAGAAAAACAAAACGTTATACTTCAGAAATCGCATACATGTATAAAAAATGTTTGTCATTTGAAGATATCATTTGGAGTTCATCAAATCCCTCCCATTGCATCCATTCCCACCAACAAATTTCCGTGTAATTATCCAAACTAACAAAATCTTTACCCAGCCAAAAGCAAATGGAAGGTTGTTCCCTGTACCCAGGGGCACCGTAGCAATAGGAGGCGGATGAGATAACTTGAGATCACAAACAACTCCAAGAAGCCAGCCAGCAGTTCCATCACCACCTGCAACCTAAAGCACCCAAGCAAGCATATCATCGTTTGTCATTTTCTTTCAAAAAACTTGTGTAAATGAAAACTTACAATAATTCTCAATCTTCCTTCAATCTCAGCCGCAAACTCATCTCCGTCAGACTTACGCTTCTCTAAATTGATATATATACTCCGTAACACCTTGTCTGGTGCGTTTTCCCCCAAATCAAAAACCTGATTCTCATTCAGAAGAGAACGGTAGGTTAGCAGGAGATCACCGCCCAGCTGACCACCGCTCTTGGAGTTGATAAACACTAACACCGGACACTGAGGGACTGCCTTAGGAACTCCATCGTCACTGCGATCGGGAAGGAGTATGTAAGAAGGTATGTAAAACTGCTTCAAAAAGCTCTCCTCCTCACCACCTCTGTCCATCTGCTTTCATATGGAAATTACAATTTCAGTAGTAATTCTAAGAAGACGAAGACGACGACGACGACGTTAATTTCCAATGTCCTTAACCTCCAAAACTGGAATTGGACGTAAAGATGCAAGGACTTACTTCATCTACTCGCTAAAATCGGATCAAATAAAAATCTTATCACACGACTTGACCTGCGGATATTTATTTGGCTAAAAAGCTGCGGAAGTGTAAACCTCCAAAAGCTACGCCTGGGGATCGCCAAGATTCACTGGAAGTCGTTTTGGAGGAATTAGTTTGGTCTTCAGTGTCGTTTAGTTTCGAATGATGGAACAGTTGAAGGAATCAATCGCCATTCGTGGTGCAACCAACGTCAGATTCCACGTGGGAATATTATTGGGATTAGGCTGGTCGCTTCGAATATTAAATTTTGAATTGACCACTTTTTTGATTAAATAGAAGAAAAGAGCCTTTGAATGTTCGGTATTTGAAAAATGAGGAGTTGGGAAGGAAGAAGTTTTATTAGGTGAAGTCGCCATTTATCCTTTTCAGATTGATCAAATAAGATAACTGAATATGCATTTTTTTCTCTATCTACCTTCACTTCTCTTTTCTTTTTAACTTTAAAAATAAGGATTGTCATATAAACAAAGCACACAAAAGAAAATAAGCACCATTGTCAAAATCATCAGAGATAAAATATGAACTGAGTCGCAGTCGTTAAGCTTTGCTGAAATAGGATCAAAAAGTCAACATTAAATATAATACATTTTTCTCGTGCATCTTGAAGACAGCCTCTTGACATCTTTTTGTTTAGAAAGTGTTTCCGTACGAATATGTTTGTATCTAGCTAAAATAACATTGTGAAACAACTTTGAGTTTTTATCACCCTCTTTTAAGCCTCTGCTTTATAAGGGAGTTTGAGTGAATTTAGTTAGAATATGTCTTTTCTTAACTTGATGATGGGTTTATCTTTTGGTGGAAAAAAAAGCTCATTTTGGAGTTTATTTAGATTGTTTGAAGAGCTGCTTTTATGTTAGGGATAATGCAACCTATCGGGGATTTGAGTTCTTCTATGATGGCTAATAACTTCCTTAAGCATTTGTAAGACTTGAAACCATCCCTTTTATTATAGCATCCTCAAAATCGTATTGTGTTAAGTAAAAGGCTATTAAGTATAAAGGAGGTCCTTATAGGAGGACTGATAGGGAGATTAAAAATATGATAGGTGAGTGATCGGAACTAAATGAGTTGCAAACATGAGTTACCCTTTAAGAAGTCATCTAATATGTAGCATCTCTATCTAGTCTTTTCTTAATTAATTGTCTTTACTTTATTTTTTAAACGAGGTGAAGAAATACACCTCAAATATCAAAATTGTAACTCTAATGTGGCTTATACATGTTCTTAGATCATCGCTAAATTGCCTAAGACTCTGTAGATAGGAACCCAAAAGCCTAAAAGACACCTCAATCAATTTAGACCTCATCACGCCCACGAATATTAACAAAACAATCAACACCAAAATTTATTTTCTTCCTCCTCTTACAAACACTCCAGAAACATACGTTTACAGTAATTACCAAAAGAAAAAATCCGACAATCCACAGCAAATAGGTTGTTTGAAACCTTTTTCTTTTCAGCATCGTGTATATATATTGTACAGATTTTTATCATTAAATGAACCAATTTGTTGCTATGTGAAAATACCTATCTTTTGCATTTTGTTTCTGGTGCTCCTTTGACGGAGTCATTTTGCATGGTATCAAAGCAACAGCTCTTAAATCTTGCGATACCCCTAAAATTCAAATCAAACCCACTAAACTAATTATCAAAACACTTATCAAAAATGCTGACAAAACTAGCGAAAAAACTAGCCAAAACACCACAACCATTACCAAATCAAAATTGATTCTCTAAATATCTCACTGGCTGATAATCCTGGTAGTGTACTGGTCACGACTCCATTTGATAGTACTAATTACATACCATGGAGCAGGGCAATGACTATATCTCTACAAGCTAAAAACAAACTCGGACTCATTAATGTCACTCTGGAAAAACCCATTGATGATGAAGTTCTAACGTGGAAGTGGGTAACTGCTGACACAATGGTGATTGCGTAGATCCTGAGCGCATTAACGAAAGAAATAGCTAAG
>JAOTJB010000009.1:10668991-10695870 GCA_027123815.1 Erythroxylum minutifolium
AGATATGTTGCCATGTTATAAAGTGAAGGTGAGATAGTTAATACACCATTATTATAGATTATATACTAGAATATCCACTGGGTGTTCTGGTATGTAATTTATGATAATAGGGTGTTACAATTTTGGCATCAGAGCAAGGTTTGGCATCTATAGGGATATGTAGTGCTGTTAGGCAGAAATGTTGTGAAAACCTCATATGATAATTGAAGTTATTATGTCTTATAGGTTATCAGACATAGACGATCAAGTGAAACACTCAGCTGACCTAGGATCAGAAAGAGCCAGTAGAGAGTCGTCAGTACCTCGACCTGAGGTAATGTTGCCTAGAGTACCCGAAAGAAAGAAGAGGAGGTATGATAGGCTGGGAAAGCAGGGGGCTTTGGACTTCTACGGAAGTACAGACCCTGCGGAGGCCGAGGCATGGCTGGAAAGGACAGAGAGAGTTTTTGATCAGATGGACTGTGAGACAGACGAAAGATTTGATTATACGGTCTCATTACTGCAAGGCCTAGCTTACCAATGGTGGAAGACTGTTCCAAGCAGTACAACTATGCCTTGCAATCTGAACTGGAGAGATTTTTTGGGAGCTTTCAGGGAAAATTATATGCCCAAAGTCTACTTGGACAGAAAAATAAAGGAGTTTATGATTTGAAGTAGGGTAGGATGTCAGTGGCAAAATATGAGATTCGGTTTAATGAGTTAATGGGTTATGCTACTACCTTGACTCCTACATAAGAAGACAAGTGTAGGAGATTTGAAAATGGGTTGAACATGGAGATTAGAACAAGGTTAGCAATCACTAACCTGAGCAGTTTTACTAAGTTAAGGGCTGCCTCGATCAGAATTGAGCAGCTTCTGAGAGAGGGACAAGTAGAGTCGGGATAAGGGTCTAGAAAGAAAAGACCCAGTGAAATTCAAAGTGGTTCTGGTTGAAGATTTAGCAAGCGGCATAACTGAGCTTTCAGACCACCGGCTGGATCAAGACAGTTGGGATTCAGACAGAGAGGTGGTTTTGCACAGTCTGGCAGTGGAAGAGATATAGTGCAGAGTCAGTTACCTCCTTGTGAGTAATGTGGGAAGAAGCACAGTGGAGAGTGATGGACTTTATCTAGGGCATGTTTTCGATGTGGTTCTCTAGAGCACAAAATTAGAGATTGTCCTGTTATTGCTGGAGCTCAGTCAAGTATGAGAGGGGGATCTGTAAGTAAAACTACTGTCCAGCAAAGCTGAGCTAGCGGGGTTGGACAAAGAGGTCGAGGCAGAGGCAGAGTGAGTTCTAGAAGTCCTTCTATCAGGACTGAGGTTTGGAGCAACATACCTCAGTCTTAGGCCCGATATATGCTATGACCAGACAGGAAGCTTAAGACTCTCTAGATATCATTGCAAGTGCGTTACTTATATTTGATTATAAAGCATTTGCATTGCTAGATCCTGGATCTACGCATTCATTTATTGCACCATATTTGGCATCTAGGCTGCATTGTGATACAGAATATTTTGAGATGTGGATTAGAGCTGAGTAAATCGATAGGTAGTACCACCGTGATTGGGGAAGTCTGCAAGAGATGCTTGATTTGAATTGAACAGGCAGAATTGGAAGCAGACTTGATTATATTACAGTTAAGGGAGATAGATATTATACTAGGCATGGATTGGCTCACTACACATAGGGCTATCATGAACCGCTACACTAAGGAGGTGGTACTGGAATCTCCTAATCAGTCGAGATCAGTGAACTGCTACACTAAGGAGGTGGTACTGGAATCTCCTAATCAATCGAGAGCAGTTTTCAAAGGTATTAGTCAAGCAGCGCTAACCAAGCTTATCTCATTCACGAGTGCCTTGAGGTTGATGCAAGGTGGATGAGAGGCTTATTTGGACCACATTATTGATACTAGAGTTGAGCAGAATATACAGGACATTCATATGGTTAGGGAATTTTTGGATGTGTTTCCTGCAAAATTACCTGGCTTACCTCCAGATCGGGAAACAAAGTTCACAATTGATCTAGTTCTAGATACCGCTCTTATATTCATTCCCTCATATAGGATGGCACTGGTGGAACTGAAGGACCTGAAGACCCAGTGAGTTGTTGGATAAGGGATTTATTAGACCCAGTGTTTCACCCTGAGAAGCTACAGTGTTATTTGTAAAGAAGAAAGATGGCACTTTGAGGTTGTGCATTGATTATAGGCAACTCAATCAGGTTACAATGAAGAATAAGTACTCGTTACCTAGAATTGATGATTTATGTGATCAATTGCAAGGATCTCAAGTGTTTACTAAGCTCGATTTGAGATCTGGGTATTATCAGTTAAAGATAGCAGAGGCTAATGTACCAAAGAGTGCTTTCAGGAGCAGGTATGGACATTTCGAGTTTTAAGTAATGTCGTTTGGGTTAACTAATGCCCTAGCTGCATTTATCGCCTTGATGAATAAGGTATTTCAGCCCTACCTGGATAAATTTGTAATTGTGTTCATTGATGACATACTTGTGTATTCAAAGAGCAGAGAAGAACGTGATGAGCATCTAAGAGTGATTTTACAGATTATGAGGGAGAAACAACTGTATGCTAAATTCAGTAAGTGTGAGTTTTGGCTAAATCAGGTAGTATTTTAGGTCATATAGTATCTAGACAAGGCATACAAGTGGATCCAGTGAAGATAAAGACACTGATGAATTGGGAAGCTCTGAGGAATGTATCAAAAACCTGAAGCTTCCTAGGATTAGCTGGATATTACCGAAGATTTGTCGAGGGATTTTTTCTGATTTTAGCTCCTCTGACTAAACTTTTGAGGAAGAATGTAGCTTTTAGATGGGATGATAATTGTCAAAAAATTTTTGAGGAGTTGAAACATCGATTGACTACTGCACCGATGTTAGCTATACCATCGGGAACTGGTGAATATGTAGTATACAATGATGCTTCGCATCAAGGATTGGGATGTGTATTGATGCAAAATGGCAGGGTAATAGCTTATGCATCGAGACAACTAAGGTCTCACGAGATGAACTATCTATTACATGATTTAGAGCTAGCTACAGTAGTCTTTTCTCTAAAGATTTGGGGACATTATCTTTATGAAGAGACATTCTAGATATATACTGATCACAAGAGTTTGAGGTATTTGTTAAGTCAAAGAGAGCTAAACATGAGACAGAGGAAATAGATTGAGTTATTAAAAGATTATAACTGCATAATTAAGTATCATCCGGGGAAAGCAAATATTTTGGCTGATGCACTAAGTAGAAAGTCACATAGTAGTGTCGCTCAGATTCAGTTATTGAGGTTACCAAGTCTGATTCACTTGAGAGCTTTAAATGTAGAGTTAAATATTGAGCATAATGAAGCATTGATAGCCATATTGAAACATAGACCAATATTGCGTGAAAGAATTAAAAGGATTTAGACCAAGGACCTTAATATGGTGAAACTAATTAAGAAGGTTAAAGTGAATTCAGATTCTGAATTTGAATTGAGAGATGAAGTGTTGTGGTTAAAACAGAGACTGTGTGTGCCTAATGTCGATGATTTGAGGAAGGAAATATTAAGCTATGCATCCTAGCACGACCAAGATGCATAACACACTAAAGCAGCATTTCTGGTGGCCTGGAATAAAGAAGCAAGTAGCAGAGTATAACATGCTAGTAGGTTAAGGCTGAGCATCAGGCTCTAGTTGGGAAGCTTCATTCGTAGCCTATTCTGGAGTGGAAATAGGAACAAATTACCATGGACTTTATTATGAGATTGCCTAAAACTCCGAGGCAAAATGATGCATTATAGGTAGTAGTGGACCAATTAACTAAGTCAGCCCATTTCATATCAGTACGAGAGAATAACACACTAGACCAGTTGGCTCGAAAGTATGTGACTGAGATTGTGAGACTGCATGGAGTTCCTGTGTCTATTGTATCAGACAGGGATCCTAGATTTACTTCGAGATTTTGGAAGAGTTTATAGTCAACTTTAGGTACAAAGATGAATTTTAGTACTGCATTCCATCCTCAGACAGATGGGCAGAGTAAGAGAACTATCAAGACTATTAAGGATATGCTTCGAGCATGTGTATTGGAGTTTCAGGGAGCTTGGGATCAATACATAGAACTAATTGAATTCGTATACGATAACCATTATCATAGCAGTATTGGAATGGCATCATACGAGGCACTGTATGGTAGAAAATGTCGATCACCTCTATACTGGGATGAAGAAGGTTTGAGAATGATAGAAGTTCCTGAATTGATTCAAGACATGGTAGATAAGGTGAAATTGATCCAGTGCCAGATAAAAGCAGCCCAAGATAGACAGAAAAGTTATATGGATCAGCATCGTCGGGATATGGAGTACAGTGTTGAGGACAAAGTATTTTTGTGAGTATCGCTTTGGCAAGGTATGCTAAGGTTTGGTAAAAAGGGCAAGTTAAGCCCGAGATACATTGGTCCTTATGAAATTCGTGAGAGAATTAGACCTTTAGCTTACAAGCTAGCTTTGCCTACTGAAATGTCTCAGTTATATAATGTATTTCATGCGAGCACGTTGAGAAGATACAGATCTGATCCAACACATTTAATATTGGCTTAAGAAATTGAGGTTACTAGTAATCTAAGCTATGTTGAAGAGCCAGTTCAGATAGTGGGTTATAAGATAAAGCAACTGAGAAATAGAATAATTCCATTGGTGAAAGTCCTTTGGAGAAACCACTCGACTGAAGAAGTAACTTGGGAGATAGAGGAACATATGAGAAAGCAATATCCCCACCTATTTCCTCAATCAGGTAAGAATTTCGGGGACAACATTTCTTAAGGAGGGGAAAATTGTGACATTCTATGTTCGAGTTAGACCCCAAAATAGTGAATTGAGAGTACAGTGAGAAATTAGAAGTACATTTCATGCTTATGCATCAAGTATATTCACACACATGTGAATATTTATTTTCAGACTCATTAAAATAATTGTAAATGTATTCATTGACATTTTTTGGGTATGATTGATTAATTAAAATGTGAATTATGACTTATTTGCGTAAAATTTTTATTTGGAGACTATTAATATTATTTCAAAATTTTTGGTGAATTTTAGGAAATATTTGAAAATTTGGGGTATTTTGTACTAGGAAAAATATAGAAATATAAGATAAATGGGAGTATGACAAATGGCCTACATGCATGGGTGACATGTGGCAAGACCTCCTCAACCCACCTAGCCACCTTGTTTTGTAAGAAAATTTTTTTCTACAGTCATTCTCGGTTGTTCTTCACCGCATGCACCAATACCAAACCAAACCTCTATTTTTGCTTATACTTCATCGAAACCAGTCCATATATATATTGTTTTCTCACTCATTATCTCTATTTGCTTCATCAACCGAAAGCTTTATCTACTCTTACTGTTGGAGTTTTTGCTGGAAATAAATGGTGGTTTGAATTTTTCGGCTATTTTTGATGATGTTATAAATGGATGCATGCATGAGTGGAATGAAGATTTGGTGAGATCTGGATATAGAGAGTAGTTAGATAAAGTGCAAGTTTTGTTGAAGGTGGAAGAAAGATGCAGAAAATGGACATATGTGTAAGTGAGGATCGACTTTTTTTATGTTTATATTGAATCTTGGATTTTTGAGTTGTTTGAGTTGTGATGAGCTGAAATGGAAGAAGAAGAGTTGGTTTAAGTGTCATATGTGCTAAGTGAACAAAAGCAAAGAGGGAAAATTAGAAAAAAAAGAAGATGATGATGACTTGCGTTTTAGAGAGAGAGAGAGAGAGAGAGGAAGAGCAGAAAAAAATGGTGTTGTCCGTATATGAGTTTTGTTTCTAATGTTTGAATTTAATCTTGAATCTTGAGTTGTTTTGTGTTATTGAGTTGAAAGGGGAATAGTATAGATGATGTTTTCATGCTTGAGGATTCCATGCTAGCTTGTGGTTGTTGTTGTTCATTAAACAAATTTCACAGAAAAGAGAAGAAGAAGAAGAAGAAGGTTACGTGCGTGATTTTTATGTTTAAGTCTGTATATGAACAACTTTGATTCTTTTGGTGATAACTTCTTCTTCTAAACTCCAAATGAAATAGTACTTGGGTATAGAAATGCAGAATATATGATTTAGGAATGAAAAAATCAGTGGGAAGAAAGGATAAAAAATTCTAGGAGTGTGCATGGGCAACACACGCTCGTGACTGTAGCATGGAGGGGGGTTTTTTTTTCTTTCAACCCTGAACACCTCTGTTTCTTTTGACCATAACTTTGTCATCATCTCCAAATGACTTGGAACTTGAACCACTAGACTCCTAAGACATTGTTCTTTCTCTCCATAAAACTTTAGATCCATCTAAATTTGTTCGGGAAATATTTGATTAATGGATTTAGGATGTAAGTGAAGAAATGTGCTGGAATGTTATGAATTGGAGAATTTTCACTGAACATACTTTGTTATTTTGATTATATCTTAATCTGTAGATCTCCAAATGAGTTCAAATTAAATTTGAGACTTATGTCTACAACTTTCGTAAAGAAGTAAAATTTTAATTCTATCTCTAAGACTTTCAAAATTGGCATGAAATTGAATCTTAGCTTAGGTTGTAGCACTACCAGGGACAGAAATTATGTCCTTTAGTTATTGAATAAACTGTATTGATGTAGGCCGAATTAGACTAATTTGTCTTCACCAAAGTTGTATCTTATTATCTTAGCTTTAAATTGGTATAAAGTTTGTAAGTTTGGGATATTGGAATTGAGAGATATGAGTTGTACAACTTGATTGCATGATCATGCTCTAGCCAAAATTCCAAATGTACACAGTTTGTAGTATTTTAAGCATAACTCATAGAATAATAAACTAAATTATATGATCCTGGTATTATTAGAAACTTAAGACACTTAGGAACAATGTTTTAGAAGAAAGTATTACAGAAATACATCATTTTCTTGATCTTATTGCTTATGCAAAGTTGACCAGGATGGGATACTTTCAGCAAAAGCTGGAATAGTGAATGAGTGTGTGAATTTTGGCATTATTGGAGAACATCAACTTGTTACAGAAAGATACCCAAGAATTTGTCATTACACATGTATGATACATGATACATTTATACCTATGTTTACTCAATTACATAAGCAGTATAGTAATGTGAAACTGTGTTAATGTATATAGGAGAGCAAGTAGCGTAACCACATCCTGATTTTATCGGAATATCAAGGCAATAGGCTTTAGGGAGCAATTGTGAGTAACCTAGATGGTCCCACTTAATTATTTGTTTGCTTAATTTCAAATTTGAATATCTATGAATGTGATTTGATTTTTGAATTTCAAATATGAAGGTCCGATGATTCTGATATAATGATTGTGATATTGAAGTGTTCTTTGTATGTGAATTTGAATGAATAATTGATACTCCACATTATTGTTGAATTCCGGACCAAGGTTCAATGATAAATGTGAAAGTGAAAGTGAATTGAAATCAAGTGATTGATTGTATTTATATCAATGTGAAGCATTCCATTACATGAATGCATGATAGATAAAGGCAGCTGTGATCGGAGTTGCCAGTGTAAAGAGCTTAAAGCTCAGAATGTGATCAGAGCCTCAGGCTTAGTTGTGAAAGTACCTGGTATCCACCAAGCGATATGGGACATTATTCTGACACAGCTTAGTCTCCACTAAGGGATATAAGTTATTAACAAGGTACTCGGTCACAACAACAACAATAACTAGGGAAAGTGAGTCTCACGTGCATTGCATATGCATTTTAAAACATGTGATTGACTGATTAAAATGCATTGGTGCTTTGTATTTGAATGAGAATGTGAAATGTGATATTCTTGCAAATTGCAAAGATATGAAATATGTGTTATATGTGATAAGGTGTTACATGAATTGAGTGAACCATCATGATGGTTACCTCATTGAGTTCGCAAAACTCACCCAAAAATTACACGTTGACATTTCAGGACCGAGAGAGGACATTAGCGATTGAGAGATTACAAGAAGCATAATTCTTGTACTTTTATGAAGAAGAAATGATTCAAAGGTCAGTTAATTGAGACAATAGACTTTTTGTGTAATTTCCTCTTTCATGTAGCATATACTGTATTAGGATATGATGATGTACATGTATGGATGTTTAGAAGCTACAATGTAATCACGTTCAATTTTATGAAATGAAATGAGGATTTTAGTTTTGTACTTGGTTTTAAAATCTGGTGACATTTATGTGCAGTAGTTGATGCTATGATTAAGTTAGATATGTTGCCATGTTATAAAGTGAAGGTGAGATAGTTAATACACCATTATTATAGATTATATACTAGAATATCTACTGAGTGTTTCGGTATGTAATTTATGGTAATGGGGTGTTACAATAATTGTTGTTATAAGAATAAAATGATTGCATGATTATTCTTGCCTATATGAGATATGATAGAGATCATATGTATTTCTAGCTCATGCTTATGAGTATTTGATACTAAATTTAGATTCAAGATTATTATAATATTTAAAGCATGATAATAAATAGATTGTTAAGTAAAAGTATTTGATCCAAGTTTACACAAATAGTTTTTATATGTTGGATCAAAGGAGACTTATGCTTAACATAAATGGCAAGAATACAAAGTTAGATAACCGAGGCTATCCTTTTATTCCATGTTGATTAATCAACATAAAGAGAATCATAAGTTACACACTAGGATATATGTATCCTTTTAATTATGAATTGTATGAAATTTATCAAACTTGTCAAGTTGAAGAATAACCAAATCAACCTTTGGTGAAAGGATGATGATGGTAATAAATTGTTAAATTTATACATGTGGTGTATTGGATGAAATAACAATTCATAAAAGGATAATACTTATATTTCATTATATTTCTCATGACTTTATGTGATAAAGTCATATGTATTAAATGAAATGTTGATTTAAAAATTTTGAAATGTTTAAATAGTTTAAATCTGAGTAGAAATTAAGCATTAAAGATGTTGAAGCATTTCGATGAGATTAATTTGTTAAGTTTTAAATTTTCAGTTATCTATATGGAATGAGATTCTCTAGTTAATACCTTCACAACAAAATTCCATAAGAGTATGAATTTATGTAAGGAAGCAAATACAATATGAGATATTATATGATGCAATATTATTTCTTCTATAGTTATGCCTAGTACAATGACTTACCTTTAAAATAGTTCCAGTTGAATCAATTAGCAAGATTTCATTTTAGATACGAAACTCTAAGTCTTTGAAAGAGTCAAAGTTAATGATCCAACGATGTGATGCTTGGTTGAAGCATATATCATCCATTAAGTTTAAAACTAAATTGGATAATGAAAAGTTATGAGATATCCAAAAGGTTGGATATAATCTTAAAACATTTTGAACAAATTGTTTGTTTCAGTGTTTACTTATAAGGTAATAGTTCTCAAGATAAGTAATAGGAGTAAGATGAAATTTGAAAGGTTCAAATATCATGACAATACATCAAATTATAACTATTGCCTTTATTGATACATTTGATATATAGTTGAAAGGCTAAGAAACATTGAAAGATTCACTTTCATAATAAATTCAAAGAGTTTGTTTTGGAGATGATTCTGAATTTATCATGTCTACAAGAAGGTTAGTGAGAGTATAGTTTTCATTTTCAATGGGAGTATGTAGAGACATATTGCTCATAGAGAACAACAATTCTAACTTTCAATTGTTGAAAATATAATTTTCCATGAACAACTCTTTTTGGATATGAAAAAGTGACAACTTAATTTTAGGAATTAGATCTATAGAGATAGATTGGAAGTTGTTTACTTATTTTAACTCCAGGTACATAGAAATGTTATAAAGGTGTTTAGTATTTGAGATATTTGATACTTGTGAAGTATTAAAGATATCCATTATCTTATGTATGAGTTGATATTTGAGTTTAAGAAGATAAGAATATTTACTTTAGAAGTAAATCCTAGTTAAGGTTTATTTTACTTAAGAATAAGATCATTCAAGATTAGAAAGGTTCCAATGTAGCAATGGTTGCTAATTAAGCCATAATACATTTTTCATTTAGTGGAATGATTAATTGGATCAATAAGTTTTTTAGTGAACTAAATATAATTCCTTGCATTGTTCAAGACAATAAAATACTACAGAACTTTAGAGCCATTGGGCATGTAAAAGGAGTTAAGGTCTCGTAAAAAATCCAAGTCTGTATTTAGGCAAATCTTCTTAATTATGATGATAATTAAAATGAAAGTTGTAAGATTTAAGCAAGTTCTCACAATAGAGAATCTTGTAGAACTCTTTCATTGAAGCACTATCCCAGCAATAAGCCTAACCATCATATGGTGATATTGTAAATGATACTTAAATAATTGGCTTAGTGGAAGTGGAAGATCGTTGGTTTATACCTTACAACCAATCGCTTTGATTGTAGTTTAGTAACAATTATTTAAAGGCATTATTTATCTTCTATATGTTTAGACGTATATGATAAAGCTTATGAGATAATATATATTGCAAATTAAATTATAATGAGAATATAATTATAAGATTCATATTGTATTTATTTATTATCCTTAAATTGTTCGTAATCATTATTCTATTAATACTGAACATTAATAGAATGTAAAAAGATTAGCAAACATTTTTTCCTGATGAAGGGGGTGGTCGATCTCATAGACTAAGTATGAAAATACTTAAACAAACGTGTGGGTGCTTGTTAGAGAACAAGTTTACTAAAATGACTCGATATGAGAAATCCATTTGAAACATTACTTGTATGTCTATGAAATTCTCATTGTGATGATTGTATAACTGATCCTGTGACTGGAGGTATCCAACGTTATCTTATATAGGGATTGCTATGCTTTGATGCTACTTATGACCTATTTAATCATTAGTCGTTCAGCTGAAAATAATTGGATGTAGTATGAAATACATGGAAGTAGTTGTGTGATTAAGATAAGATTCATCACTCTAAAATAATTAGGGAGAATGTTCCGTTATTCTCGATTAGTATTAATTCGGAAAATCTTTAGCTAAAGTAGGATAATGTTTTGTAAATAGTTTACAAATGTCATTAATTGAATCAATAACTAATGACAGAGAATTAATATGATTGGACTCAAATAGAATAAACATTAATTTTATGCTCTATGTCTAATCGAAACGTTATATGATGAAAGGATTGAATTGTATAGAAAAATCATGCATGAAAAGATTAGTCAAAACTACTTTGACATTCCTAAATATTTAGGTGGTCATTATACGTTGTTAGACACTAATCTTGATCTGTGATTATAAATTATTTAATTGGAGAATTAAAGATAAATTAGAAGTAGTTTTAATTTATTTAATTCTAATTATGAATTAGAATTAGAATTAGAATTTATAATCATTATCAACATAGTCAAAATATTTGGAAATCTAATATGTCTCACATAAAAAATGGGTTGAAGAAAACAAAGTTATTTTAATCAATTTGGACTTGATTATAAGGGTTGACAAACTTTATGATTAAATATGAGATATTTAATAAATAAGAATCAATATGAGATATTAATCTTATTTGGGCATAAACGATATTTAATTAGAATTATTTGTAATTCTAATTAAATTTTAATTAAAATTAGAATTTAATTTCCATTAAATTAATAAAAGGTTCCAAACTTATTATAAATAGGCTTAAGCTCTAATGGAGTTAATACTTCTTGCTTAACTTTCTCTGTAAAAGTTACACAGTTCTCTCAATCTGTTCTATAGATATTGTTAAATGTCATATATTTATACGACTATAGTGGTTGAAATTGATCGGTTTTAGAAACAGCTAGTGAGATACTATAAGAAAAGAATTAATAAGGTAAAAATTAAGATTCATAATTTATTTAATCATTTTATAAAATTAAAGTGGTCTTAGTTTTTAGGAAATCAAAATATAAAAAAGTTTCGTAATTATTCTACTGTAGTCGGAATTAGATCCTGTCCAAATTTCCAAACAAATATCACCTTCTACTCTACCACTTTAGCTACACGAATAGTGTGCAACCTAGAAGATGTGACAGTAAGAAAATGAGTTATAAGACAACCAAAGCTTGGATGGTAGCAGTAACCATAGGACTTGAAAATTATTGGGAAAAAATTTGGATGGAACGATAAAGAAATTTCATTATATACATGAAAAACTAGTAGATTTGGATTATTATAAACCAAAACCATGTGCCATTTTGGTGGCTCAGTGACGACAATGCCCCTTGTGGTACGTGGTCCAAGCAAAGTTGTAAAATTTTGTATTTTAATGTGACAAAGTGGTCTAAAACGGACATTGAAGTTACTAAACACCATCCACACCTAAAGCTGAAATTCCATATTTCCATTGGCTTAGTTGGAAACCACTAGTACAGCTCTTGCCTATAGCTCCTGGTTTTTCTCCAAACCTTTGGCCACTTTCCTTTTACTTTCTATATAACCCAACCCCATATGGCCATTCACACCAACGCACGAATTTCATCACTATCTACTCTTCCAAGAAGTTAAATGAAGAACATGAGTTCAACTAGCAGAACTTGGGCAGTAGCGGCCAGTATTGCAGCTGTGGAGGCCATGAAAGACCAAGGATTCTGTCGATGGAACTATACTATGAGATCATTCCACCAATATGCCAAGAACCACGTCAAGTCTATTTCTGAGCTGCCCAAGAAGCTTTCTTCTCCATCCTCTGCTGCGGTTTCTAGTAAATTGAGAGGAGACAAAACAAAGCAATCAGAGGAGTCTCTTAGGAAAGTTATGTACTTGAGTTGCTGGGGTCCGTACTAAAGCTGTAATAAGATTGCTACAGCATTTTGTAGAATTTAGGCGTGTATATATATTCATGTAGAGAGAGAGGGGATGAGGATATGTGCTCCTTTTCAGAAGTTAATTACAGGATGATAATAGAATTGAGTACTTCGACAATTGGGAGAGTGATTTCAATTTCTCACAACTTCGTATCACGAGACATTCCAAGTTGAGGTGGAAAAAAAAGCAGTTCTTCTTAACCAATTAAGCTTTGAGGGAACATAACGAATTTCGGCAGACATAAAGTAAAAAGTGTTTAGAGTTTAGAGAGTTTGATACTATTACAAAATAAATAAAGTATAATAATTAATAATATAAATGCTAACTTCTATCTTTCTCAAAACCTACACACGTATTATCTACGTTATAATTTGATTAGAATGCAAGTAGGTATGTCTTCTCTGCCATTCTTTGTGGAATTAATGTTTTCAATTTCATGATTCTTAACATTTAAAAGTTTCATAAACGAAATAACCACAAATCATGAATTTGTAAGCATTTAGGAATTACACAATCAACCAACTACCTTGAAAGACATAAAATGCCGATATTTTCTTAGTAACAACAAGAAAGAAAAAAGTAAGTTCAGAAAAATAATTAGTAAGTTAAAAAAAGTTAATATTATATTAAGCACTCAATTTTGGTATCATAGTATAAATTTAAAAGGAATAAAATATAACAATACAATGTAGAAAGTGCTTTAGACATCATACAAAAATATAACTATTAGTATAATTATCGTTACCTTTTTATTGAAACAACATAATTCATACCGTTAAATAACGTAATGCTTTTATAAGTATAAAGCAACAAAATGAAAATTGTTATTTTTAGTTCGACTAAAACAATACATTAGTTTCAAACTATAATAACAATATAAAATAGAAATTACATCACATTAAGTCTTTGTAAGGTAAGAAGCGAATTTTTTATTAATAATATGTTAAACATGAAAGCAAACCCTCAACATCATGGAGGTAATATGCACATAATAGTAACGATATTTTATAGTAATGATATTTTAATTTTGCTGCCTTTTAAATATTTGACAACAAATTACTATTAGTGTTGCCTATTAATATTACTAAAGGTTATGCTTTAAAAACCGTTGTATTATATTAATTTGTATCAACACATTTTAAAATGTTACAAATTTAGTGTTGTGAGTTGATGTAGTGACTATTATAATTATTGTTATTTACATTAAAGATGTCATTGATAGATTAATAAAGAGAATTATATCATGTCATGATGAAATAAAAATTACATAGGATAGTGATAAGTAGTAGATCTCATTTAAAGTTTTATTAGAGTAATTATAATAAGTATCATTTTCTAATGAAACTCGATTTATTGCATAAACTATCATTTATCAATATTCAACACTAAAAATTCGTTTAGGTAAATTAACATACATATAATGGATATCAACCTCGTCTCTACATCTCTTATTCTCTGAGGCCTCTTGGTCCTTTTCTATAGCTGTTTTAGTAAGATTTGACCTCTTTTATGGTATATGTTATTGATTACGAAGTGTTGATTCCATAAAGACTACTACTATTAACTCTTCTCATATTATCTAACTAAAATATAATAGCGATAATGATTGATCAATTTTAAAATTTAGAACAATAAAATAAAATAAACATAATTAATTAACTAGAATAAAGATTAAATCAAGAAACAATTAATAAAAATAATCGTACCTGGATAATGAATTCCCTTAAGGCTTCTCACGCAAATAAGACTTCATACATTAATTTAACCTAAAGTTAATCGGATCATAGTAATTTCTCAATTTCGTTAATATCTTTCTCAAGATTATTGAAACTAATCTTAGGTTAATTAATCAAAGTCTCTTTCCAATTAAAAATCCTAGAATTGCATTAACTGATTGATGAATTCTTCTATTAGGCTTGACCATAATCCATAAGATTTATGTGAACGTATCTTTAGATTTATATACAACTCTTTTCGATTATGCTTGATCAATTTATACAAAGGATTTCTTAATATCAATTGCATGAAATCAAACATGAATTTATATACTAACACATATTAATTCAAGAATTATAAATAATATATAATCGACTCTCAACGAAACTAAATAATAAATTAGATTAAAATGAAATCACTATAAAATCCATCCTGAGGTGTATCATATCTAGTTACCGTAAAGATTTAGTTCCTAATCATGGAAGACATAGTAATAAAATTAAATGAAACTTATAAAACTAAAATAAATGTAATGAAATTCCTTTTAATCTTCATGAAATTCATTTAAATTGATGAAAATCCACTCTCAATATGTCTTTTTGATTATTCTTCGCTATCTCTACTGCTCTAGATCGTTTTTTTAACACCTTTTGAAACTCTCCTTTTCTTTTTTTCTTTTAGTTTTGTCTTATAAAATTCAAAATTTAGATTCTGTGGTGGAACACAAGCAATTATATGATCATGTACTAAGCTGTGCACTTAATAAAAACACGAAATCCTCTTTGAAGTGAACGTGTGCACAAACACAAGCATAAAATGTGAACATGGATTCATTAACATACAACACAAATGTTTATCTTTTAAATGCAAGTGTGTAACACACATAATCAATCACTTTACTTTAACTTTTCAGACATGACCATGTAAGCTTAAGATTAAGAAATAATAAAAAAACACAGGCAAGTACACGATTGTTTTCTAGTCCATGTTCTTGCCATTCATCTTTATAACTTGGCAAGTTGTTCCAAAATTGTTTCAATTCATTCCTTTTGCTCTAAATAAGTGAATCATTACCTAAAAATAAAATATGAATAGATTAAGTAATAGGAACAATTAAAACACTCAAATAAATAAATGAAATATAATCAATATATATAACAATATCAACAACATCACAATAAAAGTTTAACTGAGATGCAAGGTTTGGAGAGGTCAAAAAGTATGCAATCGTACTCCTAACTAATAAAGAGATTGTTTCCAATAGACCTACAAGAAAAGGAGAAAAGAAAAAAGAAAAAGGAAAAAATTTCTTGAGAACTATTTGAAGAAAACAAAAGCTATAAATATAAACAAGTAATTGTATAAATAATAGTAATGATAATAACATAAGAATAAAAAATTAAAAAATAATTAACTAAAATGACTAAAGGGAAAAGTACTACAGATAAAAGTATTAGGCTAAATATAAGACTTAAGAATTGGAGGAAAAGGTTTATAAGACCTATGAAAAGAGAAAGACATCTTTATGTAAGATCCTTTACTTATATCCTAACATATCAAAGTTTTCTATCAAGAACTAAGTCTTCAGTAAGCTCTAGTAAAGTCATATCATTCCTAATCACCTCCCTTAAGTTCTTCTTAAGTCTTCATTTTTCTTTTACAGTCCTAAAGTATAATCTTTTTGCATCTTTTCACTAGCACGTCAGGATGTCTCCTCTTAATAAATCTGACCTACCTAAAAGTTAACTCCCTTAATTGACCATCAATGTTAGCCACCCTTAATTTGTTCTTTACCGCTACTTTCCTAACCTTATCTCATCTTATAAAGTTACACATCTAACGAAGTATCCTCATCTTCACCACCATTAAAATTTGACTAGATGCCTGTTTGATGGACCAACATTATACCCTATAGAGCATGACCAACCTAACTGCTAAATAGTAGAATCTACCTTTAACTTGAGTGATATCTTCTTATCACATAAAACTCCTAATGCATCCCTCCATTTAAGCTACCCTGTTTTGATCCATTAAATTATGTCTTCATTGATCTCATCATTGCTTAGGATGATGGATCTAAGGTACTTAAAATAATCTTTCTATGTTATGACTTCTAAACCAATTTTTATCTCTACATCAAATTTCAGCCACTTTAATATATTTTGTCCACCTCAGACACAATTTGAAGAGGAATAAGGACTGCTGCATGTCCATTTCTTGGTATGTAAATTTTTAATAATGTTCCTACAAAGGAACACAAGTTTAGACATCATCTTAGCTCATACTATATTGCTCTTTGGATATTTTCTCTGTCACACATCTCCATTTTACCTACGTAGTTGATCTTATTTTCATCTCTAAGTGATAGCCAAAAATTATGATTTCTTAATGTTTTTGCTTGCAATTCTCTCCAATTGTTGTCAAATCTTTATCCTCAGACAAAATCTTCTCAATTTCTTAAAAATATTGAATAAATTGAGTAATTTAAGGTAATTTCAGATTTAAAATACAACAATTTTTTTTATTTTTAATGAGTTGAGGGCATTTGGCACATAAATTAGTTTAGTAGGTTTTGACACGTTGCTAATTTTATTCCTTAGAGAAATTACAGTTTTGAAAAGTGTGGACTATTCATTCAAAAGTATGAATGGTTGATGTTTAGATACACAAGTAACAGTTAGTATAAAATTGGTTAGGGATCTAAGGTTAGGATATGCTTAGTTGAAAGGTAAATAATCACATATTGGGGATAAAAAATAATTTTTAGTGAATGTTCATGATTTATTTACATTATGAAGATATTAGTGGCCTAGACTTATGATTTGTGACAAAACAAAATAAGAAAGTATAAGCTTTCCACATACAACACATAAGAGACTTAAAATATGTCTCTGGAGAAAAGCAGAAATATTCTTATTTCAAACTGTTGGATTGGTTAAATAAGAGGCCTAAAAATTATTAATCCATGTCTCAAGGAATACATCAATGAAACGATGGTAAGGAGAATTTCAGAAGATCGATGTAAGATCTGATCTCACATGCATCAAAATAAATGTAAAACTTTTTTCATTTGATATTTTAAAATTCAAGACCACTTAAATTTAATAAAATGATTGATGCAAGGACACTATAAAATATGAATGATAATTTCATACCTTATTATGTAACCTGAACCTCTCCTTATCTTTTCCTTTACACCATTACTAAAATCGACTTATCATAATTCTTTATAGCCGCATAAAAGTGCAAACTCTAATAATATTCATAGAACATGTTGAGATAAATCTACCAATACTGTAGAGAGGACTAGACAAGAAGTGTTACATCTTTTAGAGTTTAAGTCTATTTGTAATAAGATTTCAACCTTTAGTAATTTAATTTAAATATAATTAATTCTAATTAAATTACAGGTGAACTCAAATAAAATCAAATATCTCATATTGATCTTTAGCTATAAATATTTCATATTTAATTTTAAAGTTTTTTAAGAAATAAAAATGAATTAAGTCATGAAAGGCAATCAAAAGGTTTACAAGAGAAGTATCAATTTACAAGCCAAGTAACTCCATTAAAGGAGCTAACATAATACAAATATACTCAATGACTCATGACGTAATTATAACCTTTATCCCATTTCCACAAGTATTAAGAAATTATAAACTCTGTGCATTTCTAAAATAGTCAAGGTGTTAAAATTTGGGCTTTAAAACAATTATATGGAGTCTGATTCTCTATATAAGTTTCCTATCAAATTGCTTCTTGTTGTGACTGGTATTAAAAAAATCGTATGTTTCTCTCATCCCATATAATTGTGACAAGATAGGAAATTGAAAGATAAAAGCACCATTTCACTATGACATTTGGATACTTAATGGTTAAACACCATTTGATTATCTCATTCCATTCCCTAGGAGCTTTATGGATATTATACTTGTTTAGCATCATTCTCCATCTCTCTTTCCCAAAATCACAGTGAAAAAATAAATGGTTGATGGTTTCTTCTGCTTTTTTGTTTAATATACACTAGTCTGTGAGGTTTAGGAACTTCACCAACCTATTAACTTTCGGCAATTTGTGTTTCATAACCAACCATAATGTAGTGGATTCATAAGGTAGTAGATTTTTGAACCAAACAATCCTAGCTTGTAGGATTTTAGCCAAGTTACCCTGGAAAAATCTTCTGCAAGTGCGATTGGTAAAGTTTCCATTATTAGTGTGCTTCCATATTATGACATCGTCTTCATCTTGGAGCTAGTTTCAATGATCTTTGAGTTCATGGAGTTAGGAATTGGTGCCTATATGAAGATTTCCTTATTTGAGATACCTGCAGATATTGTCAACTCTTGACGAATTAGAGGTTTGAGAGTTGTTACAGAACTTAGATTAGCCAAAGGTCCTACTGACAACTAATTATCATAGCATAACTTTGTTGATTTCCCATTTTCAAATAGGAATATAAATTCTAAGTTGACATTGTCTTTGATTTTCATAATGGATTTCATTGTAGATGAAGCAGAAGATTTGAGATGGATATTCCATATGCTTTTAACTTTGATGTGCTCATGAATCTATTTGCACCATAAGGCCTATTTATGCTTTAGTAGTCTCCAACTTTTCTTTGTAAGCATGACCATGTTTAGTGTCTTAAAGTGGAATTATGCTCAAACCTCTTTCATCCTTTAGAACACATATGTCATTCCAATTCATTTTGGCTTTGTTTGAAGTTTCCTTCCCGCCTGACCAAAGGAATTTATTGAAGATTCTGTTGATAATTTTAAAGTTTTTTTAAACTTTACATTCAAGTCTAACTTAATTAAAATACCTTGTCTTCTCTTCAACTATTCTTTATGTGACGTATTAGGTTCTTAAATAAGTTGGCAATATATATAAATTATAATTCTAAATCATATTTACGATTAGATAAATTGAAAATTTTAATTTATCTTTAATTTTCTAATTGAATAATTTATATCCATAAACAAAAATGGAATCAACAGCATATTATAACCACCCAAATATTAAAAATGTTAAATTGATTTCATTTTAACTTTTCATACATGATTTTTAACATAATTCAATATTTTCCTCACACAATATTCCAATTAGATATAGAATATGAAATTAATATATAATATACTTGAGCCTAATCATATTAGTTCTCCATCATTAGTAATTGATTTAATTGATAGTATTTGAAAACCATTCTTAAAGTGAAATTTAAACTATTCTTAAATTGAATTAATATTAATTGAGAACAACATCAACAATTTTCTTAATCACTTTAGGTGTTGAATTCTATATTAATTACTCAACTATTTCCATATAGTCTTAGTCCGTGATAGCCCAATCGGTAATCATTTGATATAATCTATATTATATTAAATGATTACCGATTATATATATATATATATATGTACGAGTGATGTTTCAAATGAAATTATCAAACAGAATAAGTTTAGTGAACTTGTTCTCTAACAATTATTTATATTTTTGTTTTAATATTTCTATACTTAAGTTTATAAGATCGAATTCTTCCTTCATAAGAAAGAAATATATTATATGCTATTCTTTTACATTTTATTAATATTCAATCTTAATATAATAATGACTAAGAATAATCTATGGATAATACATGAATACAATACGAATGTCATAATTATGATATCATCATAATTTCATTTATAATGTACATTTATCTTATGAACGTTATCATATGCATCTAAATATGTCTGCGATAAAGAATATTTTAAAATAATTATACCGCTAAAAGGATAATCAACTTATTGGTTATAGGTTATAATCCAATAAGAATCCCTACCCATCGTTGTTTTGCTCCTTGTTTGATGCTGAATTTTTGTTTTACTCTTCTTTGTTCCATCGTTTAATTCCATTCCCTTTTTCGTTTCACCATTTTCGTCACTGTTTCCCTTTTTGGTTAATGTCATTTTTTTAATACAACGGAAAGAAAAACAGAAAACAACACTATCTCATCGCTCGACGATATAACACACCTTGAATATCCTGTTGTACAATCGCCATAGTTTCCCGCGAAGGATCTGGCAGTACATGCATTCCTGGACTAGCTTATAAGGCTATGTTAGCCAGATTATCGACACTTTGGTTTCCTTCTCGATAGACGTGTTGAATCTGAACATCCCACTCTCAACTCAGTAACTCATGGATGTCCTGCACTAAAAAAGTAGTCTTAATCAGTAACAGTTTAGAGGATGACAGAATGTTGATTACCTCTAGAGAATCCACTTTGAAGATGACTTTTCGATACCCACGGTCCTAAGCCAATTTAAGCCCATCATGTGCCCCTCGAAATTTAGCAGTTAATGGTAAGCATTCTCCAATATGTGTCATGAACCCACCACACCATTTCCCAATGCAATCCCCAAGTAAACCCCCAACAGTCCCAATAGAAGACCCTTATTGAACTGCTTCATCAATATTTAGTTTTACCTAACCTTCCGACGGTGGGTTCTAACCCATTTGATGACCGATAGGCAATCTTGCAACTTGAATAACTCGAGTAGTCACTAATTGTGCCTTAATGACCTAATGTACATAGTCTAAAACAATGCGATGGCCTGCTTCTGGCCAGGAAAAATCATCTTCAAAAAGGTTGCAATTTCTCCACTGTCTTAAAAACCAACAAGAAACCCGTATATAGTTGCCCACTCTCCTATTTGTACTTGAACCAGTTTAGTAAGGTTGGATCGTAACCACATCTCCTCATCTCGCTGAAAGAAGGCAGGCTCAATCACCTCAGAGGGAAATTAGCGCTAAAAGGCTTTCAGTCTGGCACAATCTCGAATTGCATGTAATGTTCTCTTTTTGGCCACATAATTGATATCTACTATCCGGTGCTATATGTTTAGCAGTGCGTTGTTGGTTGGTCAGCATCTTCTGTTTGGCTAGTAGCCACAGAAATGAGGGAACACGTTGAGGCCCTGCCCATTTCCATATTACTGTCCAAATCAAATTTTGATCGTCCATAGTTAAAACCATTATTAGTTCATACGTGGATGCTACCGCGAAGCCACCTTGTTGTCCTAGGCCCCACACAACTCTGTCCTCTCCCATGTCAACTACTGGAGGCCGGATTCGCGCTATAGCCGAACAAAATGTAGAAGGGAGGTAGTTCTATAACAATTTCCATTTCCAGCTTCCATCCTCATCCACACACTCTGTAACTGTTACAGACCTCAAGTTGTCAAAAAGGGGGGCTGTTGTCGCTAAGACTAGTGGACCCCAATCGTCCAGCCAACGGTCTAGCCAAAAATAAATCTAATTGCCATTTTCAAGTTTCGATTTGATGCCTTGGAGGACATAACCTCACGTAGCTGATATGCCCCGCCAAATTATCTAAGTCCCTTGCTCATACAGTGTTGGAGGAATGTGGTGGACATTAAAACAATATTTTGCTCTAAGGACCTGTACCCATAATATTGAGGGCTTGGTGAGCAAATCTCATCCCAATTTAGTAAGTTGTGCATCATTTGATACTCTAATATGTTTAATCCTAAGGCCCCCTACTTTTTTCGGGCGAAAAATGGTTTCCCAATTAACTAAATAAAATTTTCGCTGACTGTCTTATGATCTCCAGATGAATTTCCTCATTATTTTTTTCAAGTCATCACAAAAGTTTCTTGGCAATGTCAGAGTTTGCATTGTATATAATGGAAAGGAGGAGATCACGGATTGAGAAAAAGTGACTCGCCCTGCCAGAGACAAAGTTCACGCACGCCACCCGGCTAGCTTCTATTGGGCTCGATCTAGGATATACTGATATGTGTTTCTCGTCGTGCACTCATGAATCAAAGGTACTTACCCAAATTAGCCGTGCATTGAATCTGGAGCACTTGGCTGATCTTTCTCTGTTGTTTCGAAGAGACATTCTTGAAAAAAAAAAGATCTACATTTTAATAGTACTTACCTTCTGTCCAGGCATCTGGCAATAATTTGCTAATATTCTCGAGACCACCGTCACCTGAGTATCCATAGCTTCTCCAAACAAGAATAGGTCATCAACGAAAAAGAGATGAGAAATGGAAGGCCCCGCATTCCTCCACTTAAACGGTTTCCACATTCTTTGGCTCACCGAATGGGAGATAAGATGGCCCCATCGTTCCATGCAGAGTACGAAAAGGTAAGGCGAGAGCGGATCACCCTGATGAATACCCCTTAAAGGTAGAAATGGATCAGAAAGATTGCCATTCCACGCAACTTGCATTGAGACCGTAGTGACATACTTCATAATGACACTAAGTAAATTATGTGGAATGCCAATTTCCATTAGAGTGTCATTTATAAAGCCCCAGTTCAAGCGATCATAAGCTTTTTCTAAATCAACTTTTATAACAAAGTACCCAGTCTTCCCTTTCTTCTTTTGCATCGAATGGATTATCTCTTGGGCAATAATAATATTATCTATTATATACCTGCCGAGAATAAAGCTGCATTAGGTATTCGCCACTAAACCATCAAAGTGTGGCTTAAATCGATTCTCTATCACTTAAGAAATGGTTTTGTAAATCATTGGGTAGAGGCTGATAGGTCTAAATTGGGTAATAAACTTCGGGGACGAGACTTTAGGAATCAATACTAGAATGGTTTGGTTCAATTCTGGTTCCCAACTTTCATTGTTTAAAATTTTTTGAATAAAATTCACCACTTGTTGACCTACCTTACCTTATTAAGACTTGAAAAATAAAGCCGGAAAGCCATCAATCCCTAGCGCTTTATGTGGATTTATATCAAAAACCGCGATTTTGATTTCAGTAGCTTAGACTGGGTTGTTAAGGTCATAAAGTTGCTCCTCTATAAGACAAGGAAAGGCTTCGACTCTGGGAAGGCTATGATTAATTGCCTTGTCGGCAGTATACACTTGAACAAAATAATCTCTAGCTATGTTGCGTAACTGTACACCATCAATTATTTCATTGCCATTCTTATCAACTAATTGCTCTATCGTCAACTTCTTTTGTTTGGACAGAGTGACCATGTGATAATATTTAGTATTTCAATCTCCCTATGACAACCATTCACACCTAACTTTTCGGTGCCAAAAAGGTTCTTCCTCACAAAGCACTTGAACTAGGTCTCTGTTTAGCTTGTCTTCTAGGGCCAATAATGAATCCGAATCATCATTCTGCATTGCCCTCTGTATGCCTTCCAATCGAGCTATCAGTCGTTTCTTTCGATGTAATATATTGCCAATGACTGATTTGTTCCAGTGCATAAGATGGCATGAAAAATTAGTTAAAGAGTTATTAAACGTCGCTTCGATAGGAAGCCACTTCTCAGCGACTAACGTGGAAAACGCTTCATGAGCTAGCAACATAGACTGAAATCGAAACTTTGGTTGTCCTATGTCGCTCTATCACTGTCGGACATATTGAACCGACATGGGTCGATGGTTGGAGCCAAGAAAAGGTAAATGGTGATTAACAGTATGAGGAAAGCCCTCCAACTAAGACGATGAGCCAAATTCTCTATCTAGTCTAGCTTAGATGTTTCCTCGCCGCCAAGTAAATCGCAAGCCAACGTAACCCAAATCATGCATACCACACTCATGAACCCATTCTTGAAAATCGTTACTAACCACTGGTACTGTTTGTGATCCACGCCTTTTATCAGCAGCAGTCAATTTAGCGTTGAAATCCCCTCCAACAATCCAAGGATGAATAATGGATCTTTTTATCCATTGCAAAAGATGCCAGAGGAATGTTTGGTTAGGCTTTTAGGGACTAGCATAAATAGCCGATGGATCCATACGTAATTTTGGTACGTATGACGTAAGATTTGTCTATGAGCTAACACTATCGAGATGTCAAAATCCTTCTTCCATAACATCCATATCCCTCTAGTAAAGTCGTCGTCTTCAACACGGAAGGAATAATCAAACCCCATTTTGCAGATGACTGCTTGACCTCGTCTTCCACTAATCCTAGGTTCCACCAGGACCAGTATTCCTAGTCAATAATTACGAAGGTAACTCTGTAATATCACTTGGAATCGTTTCCCCTTGCCCCTTGAAAATTCCATATAAGTATAGACATAATAAAGAATTCAATAAATCTGAACACACCTACAACCTAGAGGTATCCATTAGTCCGTCTAGCGTACCATGACTATCGCCTTCCAAAGACTGCAGCACTATCACTTCGACCGACTCCTACTCATACGAAATGACCTCCATTCTAGACTAGCCTACCATCCGATCTAGGGGTTTGGAGGGAGGTAGAGTGAATTCGGTCTCCTTGGGTCTTCGTTGACCCACTGGCCCCTCAATACCTTCCATGGATTGGCCTTGTGCTCCCTTGTCCAACTCCCGCTCCTCTTATCTTTCCTAACACAGATTATGTCCTGGTGGGAACTAAAGGCTACTGCTTTATGATTATCGGTGGGGGTGGGTTGAATCTGGTTTGGAGGTGCTGGGCCTGAGTCCTACATACTGGGCTTATCTTTAGTGTTATTGATTTTGACCTTATAGGTCACCGACTTACCTTTGCTACCTCCCTTCGACTGCTTCTTGGGCCCAATGGATGTGGATGGTAGTCCACTAGTCTTCATTGTTGCATTTTTAATTAAAAAATCCAAAGCTAGCTTATGGCTTGACGCGGGAGTGTTATGTCGGTTAAAGATATGGTTGATGGTTTTTTCATTAATTCTCGTCTGTATGGTTCTGACAACGCTTCAAATCTTGAGCCACCCACCCGATGGATAGCGTTGGAGTTGCGTGTGGTTTTCAGAGGCTATGGAGATTTGTTGTTACGTGAATACGACCGTTGAACCTGGATCCAAGGGCCATAGCCATTAGTTATCCCATCTTATGTAGTTGCTGCTGGTGCTCCGTATGGAGCCGTCGCCCTTTCCGCCTGCTCTTTTGCGTTATGGGTCGTTGTTTCCTGTGGTGTTGTCTAGTGATGGTGTCGCGATAGGCATAGTCCAGCTTCATGTCCCACCATGCTGCAACTGAAACAGATTTGGGTCAATCCCACATACGCCACCATGATCATTTTGCCATCAATTTTCACTGTAGAGCGTAGCGGTACTCTGATGTCTATATTTACTGCTATTCTTGCGAATTTCCCCTTTGAGTATTCTTTGTAGCTTCGTCGATTTTGATTGTTTGACCTACCAAATTGCCCAGAGCTGAAAGGATCCTGGGATGGTACTGAGCAATTGTTAGTTTCAGGAAGCAGATCCAAACCACTGTTAGGGTGACAGTCCCTTGAAACGGTCGGAAGGTTGGGAGCTAGCGTTGGACAAAAAGGACGTGGTCGAAGATAACTCAAAGGCCATTGGTTAAGGCGTTGAGGTAATCTTCCTCTTCAATGAAGTTCACAAGAAAGTAGTCGTAGTCTAGGTCGACTACCTTCATGGGTCCTTGTGGTTGTCACATTAGTTTCAGTCTACTATATAGGATCTGATATCCTATCCTTTGACCTAGAAGTTTAACTACGACTGCTTTTGACCATTGTTAGTCCAATTTTGCTTTGAATGTATGAGATAGCTCAATCCCTACCCTTGACTCCCCCGTCATAGTTCTAATGTCACCGTCCTCAATTTCTATTGGGTCCTCATCTGGCCATACGAGCTCCTCGAGCTCAGGATTTCTCATCTGTCCCCCAATAATAGCAGCATTATAAGACTGTTTTGAGCTTGGCGGAGGATCTTCTTCTCCACTACGAATACGGACTTTTTTTGAAAGATGTCCATCTTGTTCGAGTGCATCGCCATCATCTCGTTCATACTCGGAGCATTTTGATGTATCCATTTTGTTGAGCCTGTTCTCCCTAGTTTTCTATTTCAACTAATTTGTTTAGATATTGGATTTTTTGGTTAATGTAATTTTTAGTTCAACTATTCAACGCTCCCTACACACGTCATTTTAATTAAACTTCCCTCCTCTATTTAATTTCGTTTAATGCTTAGCTTTTATGTGTTTCACTTTGCTTTCCATTTTTGCTTGCGTCACTTTCTTTCTCCTTTCTATACGTCTTGGCTTTGTGTCCCTTACGCTGCGTTTGGTTACTGTCTCCACTATACTGAGACGAAACGAGACGAAAATTTAGAGACGGAACAGAACAAAATTGGAGACAGTGAGGTGTTTGATTGTGATGGATAAAACAGAAAAAAAAAAACTATTTTCGTCTCGAGGACAGAAATGTGTTTGGTTGCAGTGGACAGAACATAAAAGCAGTGTCAATGACGAAAATGCCCCTGCAGTATAATATGATTGGAAATATGTAATTCATTGCTTATTTTATAATTGTATCAATATTTATTTTAAGTGTATTTGTAATTTTTTAATTAGTATGAAATAATTACAATATAATT
>JAOTJB010000009.1:10724132-10736371 GCA_027123815.1 Erythroxylum minutifolium
TCACTTGCCACATGTCACACTCTCATTGGTTTACTAATCTTTCTTCCACAATTCAATTCCAATTTCTCTCCAAATTCTAATGGCTCAATTCAAAAAATTCCTAATTTCATGTGTCTAAGTTTTTAGTGCCATTGGACAGTCATTTTCACTACTGGTAGACCCCTATTCTGTCACTTTACAATTTTCCGGGTCCGGAAACGATTCCGAAAAATTTTCGAAAAATTCCTATAATTCTCTAAAAATTAGAAAACTCCTATAACCCTCTCCAATGCAATTTTTCATTCACTCAAAGCACATTATTCATAAAACACATTTATTCACAATTAAACCGGGAAATGTCATGAATGCATGTACAATCATTACATGTGCAAAAATTCACTATTTACTATTCATGGCCCTTCCTATAGGCGAGGGGATGTTACACTATTCAATGGTCTTGAACACCTTGAGTACCAAAATTTGAACTCATTAATCTCTTTTACTTTAGCCCCTGTCCACTTTGTCTCCTAGATGCATGCTATATGAATCTTATATTTATCTAGAAGCTTTACTAATTCCAAAGACTTTCCAATAAGAGTCCTGATGTTTCAAAAACCTATCCGTAATTTGTCATCATCTTTTCTCTTTGAACAAAAACTCAACGAAGGATTAGCCCTTGCTATATCATCAGTAGTCAGAGCCATTACTCCTATCATAATGCCCAACACAAGCTAAAGAAGATAAGTCTCATAAGTCTCCAAATGACTCCAAAATAACTCCTAAATTGTTCTAGTGATTTTAAAATAACATTGTTTTAATTTCAAAATTTTTAGACTTATATACTAAACGAAAGAAACTCAATCGAATCGACCCAAAATGATATGAGAATTTAGATTGTTTGTACGAATTCCTTAAACATATATACAAGCCATATCTCGATAAATCTAAACCTTACATGTTAAATTCAAGATAGGATAAATTTATCAAACTTACATAAGATATCCTCAATACTAGGTATAATGAAGGGGCCAATCTATTTTATTAAAAAAAGTTACAATAGTTTAGTTTTTGATACAAATCAATCTCAAACTAAAATATACTTTTATATAAATTTTCAACCTAATTATTTTAATCTCAAATAATTATAAGAGTTAAATTCAATGAATTTTTTGGTTTAATTCTTATTTATTTTTATTTTATACTTTAAAATTATCATTTAATTTATATTATTTATCTCTCATATAAATTTTTATATTTTATTAATTTTATTAAAAATTACATAATATTAAAATTATTAAAATTTAATTTAATATTATTTTTAAACTATAAATATAAATTAATAAATATAATAAAATGATGTGATAAAAAATAATATTGTAAGAGTAAGTAATACCTACATTTTGAAAATTGAAATGAATAGAAATCATACCACCAATTCTAGTTGGCTGTGATTAATCCAAACAATACAATAATGCTGTAGAAGATAAACCATATCATCAGAACTCTGACGTCAGATCGGATCAGCAAGTCCGATTGAAATCCTCCTGTCGTGGATTCAACCCAACGAAATGGGGCAATAGGGCGTCCCACTTGTTTTTAGGCTTCACGTACAAACTCTCAATCATAAATCAAAGGTAATGTGAGCAAAGTGGAGAGCTTATGATCGAACCAGACTTACAAGGTAATTCAAGGTCTGTACAAAGTTTTTGTTCCGGGCCCATCATCATGCATGTGGAGAGGCAACATCAAATGATGTTGCTGAATCCATGGCTAGATTAGGAACCTCTCCATCTTACGTGGGGAGGATTCTATGACGACGAGTCCACGGTTGATTTATGGGGCAAGGTGATAAGAATGAAGAGTAAAGTAACTTTTTTTTCTTCAAATTTTGGTAAAGTAACTTTCCCAAAGACGCCGCAATTATAACATTTCTCTTTCTTTTTCTTGGTCCAATTAAAGTTGAATTGTTGCTTTTCAACATAAGTTTGTGGATATGACATCAAATAGTAAAAGAGCATTTAGTGGGTAAAAAGCCGAGGCCGGAGCGTGCTCTCACATTAGACATTATAACGCCTAAATCATGTTGTCTCTCCCTTTACTTCAATCTAATCTTACAAATTGTCAAGTTGCTATCAGAAGTCTAGTGAGCACCAACGATCAAAGAGTCCAAAACATTAGAAGAATGTTGTTTTGTTTGCTTCCGAGAAACGTTTGTGAAGCACTGGTAATAAAGTTGAAGTACAAAATGTATTTGTTTTAAGTAGGAGTTACGGTGAGATTAATTCCATGGACGAAAGCGTGGTAAGCTTGCTTAACTTTGCAAAGTAAGAAGATTACAAATATTAAATAAAGATTGAGCAATCAAATTGGACGTTGAGATCCGAGCACACTGTCCATTCGCATAACCCAATATCCCATGAAATGTGAAAACCGAAAAGCGGGGAACTGGTACTGGTGAGGTGGGGCGGGGTGTCTGCATTTGCTGGTTTAGAATTTTAATATTCATGTTTTCTTTCTATAGATCAAGTTCCATTTCTAACATTATGTTATGTCATTTATAATATCCACAAGGACTTTAGTATTGATACCCTTAATCTAAAATTCGGATTTGGATTAAGTAATTAAGTTACAGCTGAAAAATGAAAAAGACTCAACGAACGACTGTATAATATTTTGATTTTTATTAAAATCTGTTAAATAAAGAACAGCATCCCTTCTTTTGAGACAGGGGATGGTTGTTAAATGAAGTGAAAGAAGCGAAGGGGACGTGATAGAGTATGAAAAATGCCGATTTGGCAAACGATCAATGCCATTTCTTCCTCCTCTTCATCTTCAACTTCTGCTCCATCCTCTTCTTCGTCTTCTACGTCTTCAAGTTCTATGACGAGTAACAATGGCAGTGGCAACATTTCTCACCAAAGCCAGAGTCACCAGGTGGGTGAGAGATCCAACTCCTATTCCACCAGTACAATGTCACTTGTAGCAAAGTCCCTGTTACCCACAAGAAGAAAACTCAGGCTTGATCCTCCTACCAAGCTCTTCTTTCCTTGTATGTCTGTTTCTCCTTTCTTTTCGACAATTTTACCATACTTTGTTTCCGTATTTGAGCTCTGTTTTTGTGAGCTTATATTGTTGTATTTGATATGGTTAGATTTGTCGTGTCTTTGACATAAACGTGCTTCTTTCTACTTGATGATCAACCATGTTTGGTAGATCCTTTCGTGGCCAACGATCTGCGGTTTTGTTTGCTGGTTGCTTCTAGTGCTCTCGTTACATCAATTGGTGTGTCAATTTGTTAGTTAATAATGGGATTGTGTGTTAGATGCCAATTAAAGGTAAATGCCATTTAGTCCGTTGAAGTTTCCGACTTTATTCTTCAATAGATGAAGCTTACTATGGATCGGATGTTTCACACGTCAGTTATAGTTTTAAGACATCTTCCTTGACTAGTCTCTGAAAACGAGGTTGTTTCTTCTTTGATATCTCTAAATATTAACCTCTACACTTGTTTTTTCTCAGACATGTGATGATCTGACAATCATCGCCTGCTTTTGTTATTTGAATGACTTACATTTAATAAGGCGATATGTGTTTCTGTCCTGACCAATTTGGTTTTCCGTTTTTGCAGATGAACCAGGCAAACAGGTAAGGAGTGCAATCGCCATAAAAAACATTTGCAAGTCTCATATGGCTTTCAAGGTACGGAACTTATACTGATTTTATTGTTTCATTAGTGGTCTGCACATTCTTGTATGACTAGTTGTCTCACATGGCCTGCCAACTCCTGTAATGCCCTACATACGTCTGCTTCAATAATTCCCGATTGCCAACGAGGATCAGCTGGGGATGACCAAACTTTCAAATTATTAGAAACTGTTTTCATTCTCAGTTTTGGAAACATGACAAATCTTGTGCCAGCTATGACCCTCTCGGTCTCATGTATATTATTAAATTCCTACTGATAATATGATCTCTTGAAAAATATTTTTCTGTTTTCCACTTTCATTGGACAGACACATGTTTAGTGCTCAAAATTAGGATTCTAAGGGTGGGTGAACTGAAATAGGAAATAGCACGCTGCGGTTCATGCATCTCTAATTGTCCAAGCTTGTCGACCCGTCTCGTTTTCTAGTTGGTGTAATGATAAATAAATCCCATATTTTTTATTTGAGATAACCAAATAGTCACCTAGGTGGATAAACATTAATATATTCTTCATCTCTTCGAACCCATAGTTTTTGTGGAATATAATTGGAAATATAACATCTTCATTTCCTCATTTTGCCAATTACTGTTTGTATCACCTTTACTTTGTTCTGTTGCCAATTATTTATTTGATATCAACTGTGACGTATTGGTTACTGTAGTTCCAAACAACCGCACCAAAGAGCTGTTATATGCGACCTCCTGGGGCTATACTAGCTCCTGGTGAAAGTCTTATTGCAACTGGTAACTGATTTAATTTCCCATATCTTTCTGGTTCAATATCTCATGATGCATGATATATCCTTTGCTGTAATCATTTCAAATGTTAAACATAACTTGATGAACAGTATTCAAGTTTGTGGAGCCTCCAGAGAACAATGAAAGACCACTGGATCAAAAGAGTAGGGTAAAGTTCAAGATCATGAGCTTAAAAGTTAAAGGAGAGATGGAATATGTTCCTGAGATGGTACAGTGTTTGATCACCTTATTCCTTTTACTTTGTTTTCTACATGATGTTTCACGATTCGGATACATGACCAATGCTTCTGATCAGCAAAAACTTGCGTCTCAGCTGAGCAAATGGATAACAGGATGCGTCATTATCTGTTGCTATTTTTAATGCAGTTCGATGAACAGATGGATCAAGTGTCAGTGGAGCAAATCTTGAGGGTCGTTTTCCTCGATCCGGAGAGCCCTAGTCCCGTGAGTCACACCAAATTTATTCCAACAAATATAACCAGCAGTAGTTGTGCCATAGAGGAATGAGTCTGGTTGACAAATTTGAATTGTTTGTACCTTATAGGCACTGGAAAAGTTGAAAAGACAATTGGCTGAGGCTGAAGCTCAGCTTGAGGTTCGCAAGAAGCCACCACAAGACAGTACAGGTGCTCGTGTTGTTGGTGAAGGGCTTGTCATAGATGAATGGGTGAGACTTTGGGAACTTGATCTTCATATTATTCATCTAGTTCTTTTCTTACTGCTCCTCACATTTGGATTCTTCTGTATCCCTGACATTTTATTTCAGAAAGAGCGCAGGGAAAGATACTTGGCCCAGCAACAGGTTGAAATTGGTTCTGTGTAGATTAATATGAATTGTGTCTCCTTTTGTTGTAAGCTATCATTTTACAAAGTTTCCTTCCATGTGAGTTGAGCTTTTTGCCTCTCAGTTGACCTCTACATGAGGTGAACAAGAAGAGAGGAATAGACCTCAATATTTTGTAATTACATCGTGGTTGATCAGTAAACAATTGTTTGGTATCTTAACTAGCGATATAAAATAATTTAACAAAAACACAGTACTAATGAGAGTGAGAAATGTTTATTTTGATGAAAATATTAGGACTATCATTACTCTAAATCACTAGCCTGTTAGGAAAGCTATGCAGCCATACCTTCTTGATAGACTGCACTTAGATTCTAAACCATGTGGACATCACTTAAAGTCTGCAATCTTAGAATGCAAGGTTCATAACAGAGAGCTTCCACAGACAAATCAGAAATTTGACTCCTCTTTTCTTTTCTTCCATATCAAGTGTTTCTATATCATTTACTAGGGATAGATCCAAAATCAGATAAGTAAACAGCAACAGATTTAAGAGGATTTATAGCAAGCAACAATCAGCCCCCCTCTCATCAGAATTGTTTGCGCACCAAAGTTTACTGAAAATGGTATTAAGTTGTTTACAAAATTTGAAAGGCAATTCATTGAATAACTATGAATGGCTTGTACAACTCATTTGATTGAAGCTTCCTGCCTCCACTAGATAACAAATGAGATTGCGACCTCATTTTGCGTAACGTCTGTAATAGTGCTGCAGATAACCTTCTTTGATCAACGAGACTAAGGAAGACCCACGTATTTAGCGTGAGAACTGGTAGCATTTACACCTAAGAACCGTGAAATACTTGCTCGTTGTCACGAGGAGCATTAGAGCTTCATAAAAGAGACGTATGTGATAGAATACTTATGGTATAAAGAAGTATTGCTTGCATATCATCATGAAATGTCTAATGCCTTAATATATATACATTTGTAGAAACACAAGAAAAGAGTAAATACATAACAAAAAAGATTGATACATATCCAAGAGAATGTTGATATTCTTATCACTAAAAAATCATAAGAAATGGTTGTTATGATGCTGTGAGTATCATATATTATTAGCCCTCTCAAGCTCAAGATTACATGTGATCATAAGCTTGTCTTGTAATCGGTGAAATGTGGAAGCAGATAAGACTTTAGTCATAATATCAACAATTTGATCAGTAGAAGAAATGTCTTTGATGAAAAAAGTTTTGTTTGTTACCAATTCATGAACAAAATAAATGTCAATCTCAATGTGCTTTGCATAAGCATGAGAGATAAGAACGGTACCAAGATAGGTGACACCAAGATTATACGGTATAGGTGACGCCAAGATTATCACACCAAAAAGTGGGTGTGATGTCAGAAAATCTTATCTCACCTAGGAGAGAGGTGATCTAATCAAGTCCAACAACTGTGAGAGCAATACTTCGATATTAGCTTCTGTCTTAGATCTAACAATGATGACTGGCATTTCAATAGATAAGATTAGGCCCAAAAAAGATACAGTATCCAGACATAGAATAACAATCATTAGGACAACCAACCAGTCAGGATCATAACAAGCTTATAAGGTAAGGGGGAGAATTTGTTGAAGAAAATTCAATGAGATGGTGTGGAACAAAAATATCTTATAATTCATTTTATTGTTGTCTAGGGAATATCAATAGGGGCAATGTAAAAAAAATAAGAGACTTTATTGACAACAAATTGAATATCAAGACGAGTAAGGCAAAATTATCGTAAAGCTCCAATAGTACTACGGTACTCAATAGGATCAAAAAGTAGATGACCATAGTTTTTTGACAGAACAAGGGTAAGGGTAATGAGTGTATTTACATATTTGGATTGGTCAAGGCCTGTGTAAAGAAGAAGGTCCTCAGAGTATTTAGCTTAAGTAAGGAGAAACCCATGAAATGAGTGGCTTTGACAACAATTAAATGATGAAAGGTAAAGTGAAGATAATGAATAAAGGAGGAAATAAAAGATTGTGAGGATCTCGTGACTAATATATCATCCATATAGACTAAAAGAAAGGCTACATACTTTTGGACTTACCTACACCCTACTTCTTAGTAAGATTTCTACTAGAATATTATTGTTGTGATTATTGTATAGATTAAAAAAAAGATAGTGTGAATAAACAAAGGCGAGTTAAATTTGGAGGAAACAAAGTTAAGTTCAAGAAGCTTATGAATCAAGTGATGAAACCAAGTCTAAAGAGCTTTGTGAAGATGATAAGCATAAGTGAAATGGTGAGGTCCATAAAATCAGGAGGTTAAGACATAAAAATTGGTTTTTGGAGAGGAATAAGGAGAAAGGCATTATTGACATCATGTTGAAGAATGGACCAATAGCGAGGGAGAGCAATGGTGAGAATAATGCGAACAGTGGTAAGTTTGACAATAGGACTAAAGGTGTTAGTGTGATCAATTCCTTTAGCCTAATGATATCCTTTGACAATAAGACAAGCTTTATAGAAAGTTGCAAGATGGAGTTATGTACAAAATTTCTTTTACAACAACAATTTACTCCTTATAGAAGGAAAGGAACAAAAGGATCTACAGAGGTGAGGAAGTAAACAAGCATCAAATAGCCGAAGATATCATCAATTAGATCAGATCCATTATAATTGCTAAAATTGCTCAGCATACTCTATTTATAGGCATCACGATAGCTAGAATCTATAATCCTGAATTGTAATTTAGTAAATTAGATATATACTTTGTACTATTTTGTGAACTTATTGTAATGTTAAGATAGCTTTGCTATTGTTAATATAAATTTTATTCAATTTAAAAAAAAAGAGTTTTATAGAGCTCAATAAAACTAATAGTGGTAGATTGTATAATGTTTTAGTGGGTAGTTTAGTATGTATTTAGTTATTAAATTGAAAGATTATTACATGTTTAGGTTAAGATTATGTTTGTTAGTTAGATATTTGTGTTTTGTGTGTTTTATAAGTTAGAGCACACGATTGAGCTTTAATTTTATGTATTTCAAGTGCTTTGATATGTTTTCTAGTGTTTCAGGGCAAATATCGAAGAACAAAGGAAATTCGGAGAAGGCTCGAAGCCAACCCAGGGCCACGATCGTGGCTCATCATGAAAGAACCAAATAGAAGACGCCACGATCATGGCCTGGTTTTTCACGATCATGAAAAAACGGCTACGATCGTGGCTTGTGCGAGGACATATGCAAATAGCCTTCCAAATTTAAGTTTTCGAGGGACTTTTTGAATTTTTCAAACCCAAAAAAATCCTAGGTTATAAAAAGGATAAAGAAGGAACCATAAGTGTAACATCCCGTCACCTATATATACGGCTAGAACACATAATTATGTGAGACATTTATATGGCTTAAGCTAAATGAACATTAGACATAAGTTATGATATACTGTTTGGCACATCCATACAATTCTACATATGCTTTCATTTAGCATTTCCGGGTAAGTATGAAAAATTGTAATTATGACAAATGGTGAATTAGTGGAGATAAATAGTACACGTGAGGAACATGGGGATAATATTGTTTAAGTTAAGAAGGCCTCATTACAGGTTGTAATTATGACAAATAGTGAGTCAGAGGAGATGAATAGTACACGTGAGGGGCATAGAGTGAACTCACGTATTATATTGTTTAAGTTAGGAAGAATCTATCATAGTTTCCATTCCTAACTGAAACTCTCCATATAGCAACTCTCTCCCCTGACCTTCAACACCAAATAGCACTTTAGCATCTTTCTGTGGTGTTAACTTCCACTTTCAGTGTTGAAGTATCTGTTGAGCAAGTAAGTCATTGTGATGCTACTTCACTGCATAGATAAGCATGTGCATGTTGGATATACATATCTGCATGAAAAGGGGTTCACAATGGAGAGAAGAGATAATATGAGGGTTCTGAATGCTGGTTAAGTTAAAAAGTAACCACAGGAGAAAGAAAATGCAGAAAGAACATGTAAGCATAAATAGTGGTCTGTGATTTTGGTATGTATGTGAGTTTTGACTCCTTGGAATTGTTTGGTGTTTTAGAGCTAACGAGGGAGTAGTATAGATGATACTTGCCTGTTTGGAAGTGTAATAGCAATGAAAATGATGTATAGAATTCGTATAGGCACGAGAGATGATATATTCTGCTCCTCTGTATAGTATCCTCTGTGATGACGTCAATTTCCTCTGGGTGACATCTTCCTCTGTAAGGATGCGAATGCATCCTCTACGAATCATTCTCTGTTGTAAGTTCTCTTACAGATGCAAATGCATCCTTTATGAGTTATTCTCTGTCGTAAGTTATCTTATTCTGTGAGCATGCATCGTTGTCAAGATGCATTCCTCTATGAGCCAGACTTCGTCTATGTTTCGTATTCTCTGTGAACCAACTTCTTCTGTGATGATGTCATCTTCCTCTGTATTGCTTCATCTATGTTACTATTCATGCTCTTCGTCTATGTTACTGTTCACAGACGAATGACCTTCTTTATGCTACTGTTCATGCTCTTCGTCTGTGTTACTATTCACAGACGAATGAACTTCTTTATGCTACTATTTATGAACTTTGTTTGTGTTACTATTCATAGACGAATGAACTTCGTCTATGTTACTGTTCATTCTCTTCATCTGTGTTACTGTTCACAGACGAATAAATTCGTCTATGATAATGTTCATTCTCTTCGTCTATGTTACTGTTCACAGACGAATGATTTCATCTATGTTACTGTTCACTCTCTTCGTCTGTGTTACTGTTCACAGATAAATGAATTCGTCTATGTTACTGTTCATAAACTCCTTCTGTGTTTTTGCTTCTTCTATGTTCGTCTATACCTATCTTCTATCCCATTGTTGAACCCTCAGAAGATAGAATTGACCTTTGAGGTCTTCATGAAAGCTGTAGATCTTAGAATCCTCTTTCAAACCATATAAGAACATCTTGATCCAATTCCTCTAGAGAAAGTTATGGCAATCGAAAAACATCATCTGTGTTACTGTTCCTAAACTTCTTCTGGGCCACTGTCTACCGAATATCTCTGCCCTATTTTTGACCCTTCAAAAGATAAAATTAGCCTTTGAGCTCTTCATGAAGTTTGTGTATCTTGATTCCCTCTTTTAAATCATGTAGAGAACAATTGAATCTGATCTCTGTAGAAAAAGTTACGCTCAGAGGAAAACTTCTTCTGTGATGACGTCGGCTTCCTCTGGGTGACGTCATCTTCTTCTGTAAATCATCTTCTTCTGTATATCATCTTCTTCTATAACTCGTCTTCTTCTATAAAGGCGCATCGTCTATAAAGATGCACCTTCCGTAAATGAACTTCTATCCATTGCACTCCCCTAAGGTTAGGAGAGGCCAGAGAGATAAGAATTAGATTGTGAGATTGATGGTTACAATAAGTTTTGATAAGAGAGAGAAAGAGATTGTGAAGAGACCCCGAAATTGCCATTGCACATGCATATGCATTGATATGTTTAGTACGCTGAACAGAAGATGATAATCCTGAATATGTTTTGTCTGTTTTAGAGGAGCACGTCAGACTACAGCCGGACATTGCCGGACCATCCAGGCAATAGCTTCTGGGAGCGTACTATGAGTCAACCCAGATGGATTCCTAGGATTATATGATTGTGTGTATTGAAATATTCTGCATGATGCTTTTGGATGCCGGACCTGAGGTCCGAGGAGTTTGATAGTTAGGCATGTATTGGAAGTGTTTGACTTGTTATTCTGATATGAATTTATGAATGATATTTGATTCTTAGCAATAGTTGAATGCCGAACTGAGGTCCGATGTGTCTGAAACTATCATTTGAACATTTGTATGAGATTGTGTGTGTGATTTGTTTAGTATTTGATGCATTTCATAAAATGCTTGCTAAGATAAAGGCGTTGTGACTTGAGATGCCAGTTAAAAGTGCTTCCGCGAAGAGCTTTGCTCCGCGATATATGTTCTGCACGTAGAGCTCTGCTCTGTGATTCTGTTATGATTGAGCCCTAAAAGCCAAACTTTGTATATGTGTGTGAAAGGCACTAAGTCACAACAATAAGAACGAATATGAGTCTCATGCATGTCCCATACAATTATGTGGGCATTGTGTACACGATATGCAAGTTGTAATGAATGATCTTCTGTTATGTTAATGTCTGAATACATGCTTATCTGTTTGGATGGATAACTGTGAAATGTGTGTGGTATTTGTGTAATCTAGTGAATTCATCGATGATGGTTCACTCACTGAGTTCGTAAAACTCACCAAAAATTTGCACCTATTTTTCAGGATCAGAAGATTACCCCGTTAGGCTAACTGGAGTACACCTACAGCATACAAGTGAAGGATAGAGGTCGGGATCAGTTCACGTCTGCATTGCATTTTTCTGAACTTGTATTAAATTAATTAATTCAGAACTTCTTGTATACTCAACAATATCAATGACTGAAGTGAACATTTTGTTTATGAGTGAATGGAATAAATGTTTGAACGATAATGCCTTTCGAGTATACTGGTTAAAGCCATGTGTAAGTTAGTTTCGTTATTGCTCTAACATACCATTATCGTAAGTTATGTGCCTAAACGCTTAGGTACGTGCCCTATGGTAGTGGGATGTTACACCCACGCTTCATTCGTTGATTCACAGGCTAATATCATAGCAAAGTGACCTTCATCAACTACATTGAAGATGACGTGCTAGGTTTAAGAATTTCTAAGCGCCCTCTCTTTTTTAGCCTTTGTCCACTCAGATGCATCTTCAAGCACTGCTTTTCCCTTTTCTCGTCACTGGATGTGTCCAGCCGTTTAAAACTAAGTTCTACGCTTTTGTTTCTTGTGCCTGAATGAATACTCTCATTCGTAATTTCCACATAGGATAATTTGAACCATCTAATAATGGTGGTCTGATGAGTGATGTCCCTTTTCTTGTAGCCATAATTGTGAAACACAGATCTGCACCAACTTGATGTACCAAGTTCTACTTTGGTGAC
>JAOTJB010000009.1:10746555-10757241 GCA_027123815.1 Erythroxylum minutifolium
TATGGTAGTATTAATGACTTCTGTTTAAGGTTTTAATGCTTTTAAATGGATGCATGCATAAATGGTGTATATTTTCATGCATGTGGATTAATGCATGCATAAATGGTGTTGATGCATGTGTGGGTGGTGAAGGAAGAAGCAAATTCGGTGATATGATTAACAAGATGAAGGATTGTAGTCAATGGAGTTAAATGAAGAGTAGTGAAATGCAGAAAATGTAATATGGCAAAATATGGAATTAGGTTCTGGTTTTGAGTAATGATCATTCCTGAATTTGTGAAATGTAACTAGAGGCTAAACTAAAAAATTAGTTTAATTGAATCATCAACTTGAAATGATGGAGAAATGATAGAACTTTAGTAATGAATTGTGTTGGAGTATGTTATATGCAATGTTTTACTAAACATACATCTGTATTTTGGACATAACTTGATATGTGAATATCCAAATTAGATGGATTTGATTTAGAGAAAACTAGAAACATATGGATACATTTTTCATGAAGGAATTGAATGTGAAATCTATCCTTAAGAGTCTTGAAATTTGGCTTGAAGTTGAGAATTGTGTTTTGTCGAGGTATGAGAATAGTTTGTAGTATTTTGATTATAATTTGCACGATATTAAACCAAAATGCATAAATTTGATGTCATTAGAAACTTAATACACAGAGGAACATTTGATTAGAAGAAAGTGTTGCCTAAAAACCTCATTTGCTAGGTCATAATTGTCATATAAAACTGACCTAAAAATATGTCTTAAGAAAAATTAGAAAACTGCAGAATGATTAGGAGATTAGTTTCTGTCACGATCGTGGCATAGGATGTCACGATTGTGGGCGGTGATTTTTCATGATACCAAAAATGTAACACCCCATTGTCAACTGACATATGCACGTGTGGCCATCGGATACACGTGTACATGCCTTTCAGAAATGACATGTTAACTATCTCACCTTCACTGTACATAACACGGCATCTTACACTAAACCATGAATCACACATTTCTAAACCCAAAATGTTATCGCATTATATCAAAACCATAATTTACATTGTTTCATATAGTACCCTCGAACCTAAAAAGCAACATTGCAATTTTGATGAGTTTTGCAAACTTAGTAGAGTAACCATCCTCGATGGTTCACTCATGTCATAAAACAAGATCAATTATAACATGTAGTCATACATTTCAAATCCAGTTGACAATTATCAAATACGGAAATGTGTTGATTATGCAATGGTTGAACCAATTAAGTGATTTATTATGATGTTTTTGGACTTAATTTAGGCTTAAAATGAGGACATAACCTAATGAATAAATTGCTTAAATGCTATGAATGTAATGTTATGGATTTTATGAATGAGAATGTGTAGTTGAAGATGCTTCACCAATTGAATAGAGTTTGGTAAGGGGATGCAATCAAATTGGTATTTGAATTAGTGTGTAATGATGTTATATTAAAGGTAGTGAATTCTAAGAAAATTAATGTGAAATTGGTACAATGATATATATTGAATTCAGATGAATGGAGGAAGAAAATTGTAGGGCACGATCGTGGCTGGCCATAAAATGTTTCTGTCACAATTGTGGCAGGAACACCACGATCGTGGCCAGACTTATAGAGAAAAGGAGTTGTATTTTGGAATAAAGAATGCTTAGAAGGTGTTGTAAATGGTTTATATAGTGTATTAAAGAAACATACCGGAGAATTTGTCATAAAAATGCATAATACATGTCACTTTCATAAATGTACTTATGACTAATTATTCATATGAAAATGCATATGAGTGACATATAAATGTATGTGATTGCGTATAGAGGAGCATGTTGAGTGATCGCTTCCAGATATTGCCGGGACTTCATTGCAATAAGCTGAAGGGAGAAATTATGAGTAACATAAGATGGTCTGACCTTGATTGTTTGTTTCAATTCTGAATTTATTTGATATATGATGCTGTGTATTGATTTCCAGACATAAAATGTCCGAGGTGTTTTATGCAAGAATAATATAATAAAAGTGTTCCTTGAATATGAATATGATTAATTATATGTATTCTCAACTTATATGTTGAAAACTGGACTAAGTTTGATGACCAATGTAAATGAGAAAGTAAATGCAAATGTAATGGATTGAATACGATGTTTGAAAATGTGATATGCATTTGTTCCATAAATGCAAGAACTTAAAGCTCAGACATCTGTGGTAAGAGCCTATGGCTTAATTTGTATGATAGAGCCCGATATCTACAAAAGATATGGAACAGTATGATAGGACCCGGTATGTACAACAGATAAGGACAGTGAAACAGGCACTTGGTTACAACAATGTAATAAATAAATTTAAGTCTCATAAACATTGCATACACATATGATATGAATAAATTGAGCAATTGCAATGTTTGAGAACTTGTGTTGTATGAAATGTGTGAATGCTTATCAATGAATATGTCTTGCATGATTATAATGAAATGATAAAATGTATGGAATTTTGCAATGAGACTATTATGTACAAAGTGTTTTGTGATATTATATGATGAAAATTGAGATGATGTGAATTATATGATGACATAAATTGTGTGTTGCATGATAAGAATGAACTATCGAGGATGGTTAATCAACTGAGTTCGCAAAACTCAACCAAATTGTAATGATAAAATTTTCAAGTTCGAGAGAGCGATGACTTAGCTCCTAAAACTGCTTAGAAGAGTTTTTGGTGCAACTTTTAGGTAGCTCCTAAAACTGCTTAGAAGAGTTTTTGGTGCAACTTTTAGGTAGAAGAACATGGCTTAAAGGTCGGTCAGCTGGGATTGAAGGATTAGTTTTAGATTTTATTAAATCCTCATGTATGTAGCATATTTTGTAAATAGAGCTACAACTCTAATAGGATGATATTGTATAAACACGAATGGTGGATATCATGCTATATTTTAAATTATGGCTTGTGAAATGAAATGCAGAGATTTTGGATTTAGACAATGTGTTAATTGTGATTTGAATTATGATGCCATGCGATATACAAAAAGTGAGATAGTTGGCATGCCATTTTTGTCGGGCATATGCACGTTCGTCCGAAGGGTGTATGTGTACATGTCGGATGAGAGTGGTGTGCTATAGTTGGTGGTATCAGAGCATGGTTGGCGTCTATAGGGATATGTAGGAATGTTAGGCAAAAAATATTGTGAGCATTTCAGATGGTAATCGAAGTTATTGTCTCTTATAGGTCATCCCCTATAGGTGATCAAGTGGAACAATCAACTAACCTAATATTAGAAAGAGCCAGTAGAAAGTCGTTGATGTCCCGACCTGAGGGAATGCCTCCAAGAATTTTCGAGACAAAGGAAAAGAGGTATGATAAACTGCTAAAGTAGGGAGCTCTGGACTTTTACGGAAGTACAGACCCTTCAAAGGCTGAGGGATGGCTAGAGAGAACAGAGAAAGTCTTTGACCAATGGATTGTGAGTCGGACGAGAGGTTCGACCATGTTGTGTCTTTACTGCAAGGCCCCTCTTATCAATAGTGGAAAACTAGTCCAGGCAGTACCATCAGGCCTTGTAGTCTAAGATGGGAAGACTTCCTGAGGGTCTTCAAGGAAAATTACATGCCAAAAATCTACATAGATAGAAAGATGAAGGAATTTCTGGATCTAAAGCAGGGCAGTTTGTCGATGGCAGAGCATGAGGTTAAGTTCAATGAGCTGATGGTATATGCTACTGCCTTGATTCTTACTGAGGAAGACAAGTACAGGAGATTTGAAGATGAATTGAACATAGAAACTCGGACGAGGTTATCTATTTCTAACTTGGGTAGTTTTACAGAATTACAAGCTGCCTCGATCTGCATTGAGTAGTTGTTGAAGGATAATAAGATAGAACATGGATCAGAGTCTAGAAAGAAGAGATCTAGTAAATCGCAGGGTAGTTTTGGCAGAAGGTTCAACAATCGTCAGAGCTGAGCTTTCAGACCACTGACTGGATCAAGACAGTCAGGGTTTAGACAAAGGGTAGTTTTGTTCAGTCTGATAATGGCAAAGATATAGTATTAGGCCAGTTGTCGAATTGTGTGCTTTATCGAAAGAAGCACAGTGGTGAATGCTGGAAGTTGACAGGAGCCTGTTTTCGATGCAGCTTATTTGATCATCAGGCCAAGGATTGTTCTGTAGTGTTTAAAGCACAGTCTGGTAAGTGTAGCAAAAGAAACAATAGTTCAGCAGAGCCAAGCCAGTGGGTTTAGACAAAAAGGTTGTGGCAAAGGTAAAATGAGTTCTGGGAGCCCTACTGTTAGGACTGAGGTGTGGAGCAACCAACCGCAGTCTCAGGCACGAGTCTATTCCATGACGAGACCAGAGGCTCAAGAGTCTCCAGATGTTGTTGCAGGTGTGTTACTCATATCTACATTTGAGGCTTATGCATTACTAGATCATGGATCTACACATTTTGTTATTGCACTGCATATGACATCTAGGTTGCATTGTGATAGAGAGTTATTAAGATATGGATTAGAGTTGACTACATCGATAGGTAGTACCACTATGATAGAGGAAGTCTGCAATAGGTGTTTAATTTTAATTGATCAGGCAGAGTTAGAGGCAGACTTGATTATGTTACCACTAAAGGAAATAAATGTTGTCCTAGGCATAGATTGCTTTACTACTTATAGGGCCATCATAAATTGTTATACTAAGGAGGTAATATTTGAATCTCCTAATCAGCTGAGAATAGTGTTTAGAGGTATTAGCCAAGCAGTGCTAGTCAGGCTAATTTCATTTTTGAGTTCCTTGAGGTTAATGCAAGGAGGATTTGAGGCCTATTTGGCCCACGTCATTAATAACCGAAGTGAGAAAGATATGCAGGACATTCCTATGGTTAGGGAATTCTATATGTGTTTCCCCCAGAGTTACCTGGCTTACCTCCAAACTGGGAAACAGAGTTCACAATTGATCTAGTTCTAGGTGTTGCTCCTGTATCTATCCCCCTATATGTGATGACACTTGTGAAATTGAAGGAGTTGAAGACTCAGTTATAGGAGTTGCTGGATAAGGGATTTATTAGACCTAGTGTTTCACCTTAGGGAGCTCCATTCTTATTTGTGAAGAAGAAGGATGGAAAGTTAAGATTGTGCATCGATTATAGGCAACTGAATCAGGTCACCGTGAAGAACAAGTACTGACCTAGAATCGATGATTTGTTTGATCAGTTGTAGGGAGCTCAGGTGTTCACTAAGTTAGATATGAGATCTGGGTACTATCAGCTAAAAATAACAAAGGCTAATGTACCAAAGAGTGTTTTCAGGAGAAGATATGGACATTATGAGTTTTTAGTAATGTCGTTTGGGTTGACTAATGCACCAGCTCCATTTATGGCATTGATGAATAAGGTATTTCAGCCCTACCTGGATCGCTTTGTGATAGTGTTTATTGATGACATTTTGGTGTATTCAAAGAGTAAAGAAGAGCATACTGAGCATTTGAGAGTGATATTACAGATTATGAGGGAGAAACAACTATATGCTAAATTCAGTAAATGTGAGTTTTGACTGGATCAAGTAGTGTTTCTGGGTCATATAGTAAACAGGCAAGGTATTTAAGTGGATCCAAAGAAGATAGAGACAGTAATGAAATAGGAGGCTCCGAAGAATGTGTCTGAAATCTGGAGTTTGTTAGAATTATATTACCGAACTTCTCAGCCCCTCTAACTAAACTTCTGAGGAAGAATGTGTCTGAAATCTGGAGTTTGATCTCAGCCCCTCTAACTAAACTTCTGAGGAAGAATGTGATCTTCAAATGGATTGATGAGTGTTAGAGAAGTTTTGAGGAACTGAAACATCGGTTGACTCCAATGTCGGTGTTGACTATCCCATCAGAAACTAGTGGTTATGTAGTATACAATGGTGCTTTGCATCAAGAATTGGAATGTGTATTGATGCAATATGGCAAGGTGATAGCCTATGGACCGAGACAATTAAGTTCTCATGAGGTGAACTATCTAGTACATGATTTAGAGCTTGCAGGAGTAGTCTTTGCTTTAAAGATATAGAGACATTACTTGTATAGAGAGACATTCCAGATATACATTGATCATAAGAGCTTGAGGTATCTGTTGAGTTAGAAGGAGTTGAACATAAGACAGAGAAGATGGATCGAGCTATTAAATGATTATAACTATACGATTAACTATCATCTGAGGAAAGCTAATATAGTGATAGACGCATTGAGTAGGAAGTTGAATAGCAGTGTAGCTCTGATTCAGTTATCGAGATTACCGACTTAATTCAGTTGAGAGATTTGAATATGGAGTTCAATTTAGAGCAAAACGAAGCATTGATAGCTACATTAAAGTTGAGACCAATCTTGCATGATAGAATTAGAAGAGCTCAGAGTAAAGATCCTAAAATGGTGAAAGTAATTGAGAAAATTAAGATGAATCCAAATTCTAAATTTGAATTGAGAGACGAAACATTATGGTCAAAGCAGATGTTATGTGTGCCTAATATGGATGAGTTGAGAAAGGAAATCCAAGAGAAAGCGCATGTAGCAGTTTATGCTATACATCCTAGTACCACCAAAATGTATAATACACTTAAGCAACATTTCTGGTGGCCAGGGATGAAGAAACAAGTAGCGTTTATGTAACTAAGTGTTTAATGATAGGTGTGCATTAGAATATGTTTTTATAGGTAATTGGCATGTGTTTTCTAGCATAATTGTTGATTATTTTTCTAGTTTAGGATTCATTTTGTATTTTTTTGTTAAGTTTGATTTTAATTGTTGTTCTTGTGTGTTTGATGTTAATTGCTAGCAAGAATTGAAAATTTTTATGTAGGAAGAAGGAAGGAGCAACTTGGAGGGTGAACTAAAGATCAAAAAGGAGAAGAAATGAGTTCATTTGTGAGAAATTCCCATGTTTGTGGGAATCATACAAAATAAGAGATGCGTCTGTGACAAATTCCCACACTCGTGGGAATCATGCAAATTCCTACGAACGTGGGAATTATAATCCGAGGCAATCTGCGAGGCGTCATTAAACTTAGGATTTTTGGACTATAAAAAGAGAATTAAGCCTCCATCTTGAAAAGAGATGACACCAACCTATAGAAACACCATTCTTGAGTGAAGAACACATGTTTGGAACATTGAGGAAGGATTGAAGACAAAGATCGTCATCAAAATTGGGCAAAATAGCACATCAATACCAAAATTCTAGATTTTGGCAAAGAAGAGAAGGAGTCTTTCTATTCAATTTTCTGTCATTTTAATCTCTTCTATTCTTTGTAAAAATAGATTATTAGAATGTTGATGATGTTATGGAGACCATGTTAGGCTGATTTTATTTTAGGGATTGGTTTTGGAAATATTATGTTGAATTGATATTTTATTGAATTGAATGCAATTGTCTTTATTGATTATTATTTTCAATTGTCATCTTGCAACAAGTCGAGAGAGTGAGTGAGATGAAATTTATGTAGGATTGTACAATGAGAGTTGGCGACCTATGGACAAGCAATCATCACGTTAATTGAATAGTTAGAAGAGATATTTCGACTAGTCAATTGATCACTTATAGGATAGCTTGATAACTAATTGAATCGATAGATTCATTGGGTAGGTTGAGAGATCATCCAATTGATTCTCATTAATTTGATTAGGGATAAATAGTTACACCTTAAGAGAGGGTAATTAGTACATTCGAAAATCTAGGATAAGTCATAATTCAATTGATAAAATAGAAGGGAGACAAAATAGGAAAAAAAGTAACCTCTAGTGTTCAGATTCTTGAATTAGATTTTCCGCAATTTCGGTATTGTCCATTGTTTACATTAGTCTTTTAATTTTAATTTAATTTTTTAGATTATTTTCATTTTATAATTTAGTTTCTTAAATAAAGTTGTGTTTAAATTAAGCGGTGTTTAGGCATCAATCCCTGTAAGATCAATATCCACTCTTTTTAATACAAGTCATGACCCGTTCACTTGTGGTTTTTAAGCGTAAAACAAGTAGATAGGTTTTACTATCAACAATGCTCCATTGGCATCTGGAATCTAGGTGATGCTGTCCTTACTGTGCCAGTGATAATATGGGGTAGATACTCTAGTAGGTTGAATTCTCTAAAGTTACCTGACCATATTCCATTCTATATGAGTAAAGAAACTCTTTTGTTAAGAGGAACTTTATTCCTTAGTTGAGATACCTCAATTTTTTGGATGGAGGGTTGAATTCTGACCAATTATCATACCAAAACTATATGTTTTCACCATTCCCCAGCCTATATTTTATCCAAGGGTATACAACATTTCTCAAATTTAGCATGTGAGTGAAGACCTAAGAATGTTACCTGGTAAATGGCATTTGCTAGAAACTTTAATTCCTGAGATATGTTTGATGTATACACTTGATCCAAATGGCATTGTTATCTACATGTAACCTTCATATTCTTTTACACAACAACACTTTTTGCATTAGAGGCATTGAAATAATTCCCAATCCTCCTTATCATTTTGGAATTGTCACTTCACACCATTTGACTTTAGCTCCCTTTGAATTTTCTACTTTACCTGACCATAAAAATGCTCTTATGATGCAATCAATCTTTTTGATTACTCTTCTTGGCAAGATGATGGGAGATATCCAGTGAATGTACATGTTATTGAGAACTGAAATGATTATAGTAACGCTAGCTGCAAATGATAAGTACCTATTTTGACAAGCATTAATCCTAGATTTGTACCTCTCAATAAAAGGAATGCAGTCAGAATATTTGGATTTTGCATATGAAATAAGGACTTTAAGGTATTTAAAAGGAAGGGATTGGAACTGCAGACTTGAAATATTGTTTAGTTCAATTGAATTTCTCACATCTTTAGAACAAAACATACTGCTTTTCTCTGAATTTACTCTTAACCTTGACCAGTTTGAGAACTTTTTGAGAATATCCATCAGAAGCTTAATAGTTTGAACTTCAACACCACTCAAGAGAATGAGGTCATCCTTAAAAATCAAGTGAGTTGGCTTTTTTTCTTTGCATTTGTAATGAAATTGAAACCTACCATTGCATCCTGTACATTTGTTGAGAATTTTGGATAACCCCTCTATTACTATGGTGAATAGCTAAAGGGATAAGGGGTCCCCTTATGTAATCCACCTAGCACATTTCAAGGGCTTTTTAGGGGCTCCATTAACAAGGATACTGATTGAAGAGGACTTAATACACATCATGATCCAATCTGTGAATTAAGTTGAGAATTCGTGTGCTTCTAAACATGATTGTACAAAATTCCATCCCATTATATCAAATTCCTTAAAAAAAATCAAAATTTCAAACACAACTATTAATACCTCTGCCTGAACTGTATTCTTTCAACACATCTTGCATTAAGAGAAATTATCTCTATTGATCTTCCAATAATGAAGGCTCTTTGTGTTGGATTAATAACACCTTTTAAAGCTACTTTTAGCCTGTTACCTAAGAGTTTAGCATCTACTTCGTATGTTGTATTGCAATAGGGTATCGTTTTATAATCTACCAAAGAGGAGGGGTTATGTTTCTTTGGAATAAGGCAAATGAAGGTATGGTTCAGTTCCTTCAACATCTTAAAAGAGGTTAGGTATTTTTGAACTGCTTCTATAAACAAACTTCTAGTGATCTCCCAAGTTTTTTTATTTGAAAAAACTAAGCTGTAAACCTATCTAGCCCAAGTTTTTTTTGGCATGCTTTTGAAGGATGCAATCTAAACAATGACTCTGTAAGTTCCTAGTTAGTAAATGTTAGGTTCCTATCATGCATCTCATACATAATATTTATCAAATATACGCAGTAGAAATAAAACGAAATCTCAAAAACCAGATCTACTCATGCATATAGATATAAAAAAATAAAAACATGAAATGTAAGATGTTTACATACCTTTCTTATGATCTCCTTCGTTCTTTAATCTTCTCCACGTTGGGTTGTCGTAAACCACAACGATCAATGCAAACCTTCTCTCATAAAAGTCTATATGAACATAGAAGGATGAAACTTCACTAGGAGATGGCCAGAATTCTTTCTTTGTGCTAGCAAAGACAAGAACACTTGAGAGAGTTAGAGAGAAAAAGTGTATATGTAAGAAAAAGAACCTATCTTTTTTTTCATTATGTGTCTTACAAAAGATGAACAAAATCATATCAATTTTCTGCACCATTTGGCCTTCCATAACCCTCATCACTATTGGAAAGTTATGGGAAGTTAATGGTTATAGATATCATGCATTAATGGAAGTTATGGGAAGTTAATGGTCATGAACAACATGTATTAATGGAAGTTATGAGAAGTTAATGAATATGAATAGCATGCATTAATGGAAGCCAACATCACTTGTTTCTAATCCATTCCATGCAACGTTTTTTACTACGATCACATCACGATACAATCCCGAAACATTCTCTCATATCTTGAATCACCATTCAAGAACATTTTACTCATCCTTCGGATCTTTTATGTGTGTGACCCATTAGGTTCTCAGTTATGTTGGCCACTTGAATTAACACTTAATTCAAGTAAATTAAGAGCTATCTAGCAATACATCATAACCCCCAATTGACTAGAAAGTTAGTGGTTTGACTACAAACCCTTCCATATGCAATGTTGCCATGCAATTTGTCCTTTCACCATCTATACCTCACTTAGTTCAGAGTATGGTCAAAGTGTCAACTCCCAC